>PVKB01004065.1:0-161269 GCA_004027205.1 Ctenodactylus gundi
TGTAAAGATAACCTTGTGAATGTACAAATATGCACCTTCCAGTATTCAGCTAAGGCAATTGAATTTTATGTATTTATTTATTTTTTCTCTTTCCCAAATTAACTAGTCTTTTGAACTACATGCTTATAGTTATTTTCTAATGGGAACTGGTGGGTAAGGCCAGGTGTAACAATAACAACAAAGATATAGGAAAATATGGGAAAAAACTTTTGGTGAATATCTCAATAAAAGGATTGGTTGGATTCAGAGAAGATATATCAAGATCTAACTACTGTGAACCCATTAGTGGAATAGGAAGCTGGGGTAGAGTGATAACTTAAGTGAAATGACTTAGGTGCGGAGATTAATATGTTAAACACTGTATGGTTTCTCGGACTTGGAAAACCCAGAACACAGACATTCTTTGGAACCATACGAAGTGATAGCTGGAGCTGAGGGAAGGGTCAGGGAGGGGGTGGGAGGGTAGAAAATGGAAAGGGATTGTAAAGTCGATGTGATACATAGATGTACAAAACACCCAAATTCATTGTAAATATTATGTATTACATCTGTATATTAATAAAAATAGTGGGGGAAAATATGTGATATAGTATCTTTTTTATGAACCTTGCAGCAAAGAATTCTTTTCAAGACTGTATATTTTATGGCCTCTAATAATACTTGTTATTCTGCATATTAAGATAAGAATAATTGAAATATGCCTGAAGTTAAAAAAAATAAAAATCTGAGATTTCATCAAGTAGAAGTCTTCCATCACCTTCCCATAAAACTTTTCAAAGCTCTATCTATGTTTCCTAATGAAGTTATTTTCCTTCAATTTTTACCATTTCATACTTCCAGTTGACCTGGGTAATTGAAACATATATGACTAATTACATGTAAATTTACATGCATACATGCAAACCAAATGTGTGAAAAAGTTTTTTTGTTTGTTTTTGTCTTGTTTTGTTTTGTTTTGTTTGGTGCTAGGGAATGAACTCAGGGCTATGTGCTTGTTAGGTAAACGTTTTAACCACTGTTATTCCTCCAGCCCAAGAATATATTTTAAAGGTGTGTGAAGTACTGTCTTATATCTTGACTTCTGAGGGTGTTGTGATATTTACCCTTTCCATAGGAAAGACTATTCGGGAGGTAGGAAGTTCAGTGTTTAAGTGGAAGATTCACTTTTTGTTGGACTGAGGACACTGATCTCATGTCTTTCTTGGGGAGTTCTTATCTAGGTGCCTGATTTACTGTGATAAACTGTGAAGTTGTATGTCTTCAGTTTGAACCCAGTTTGACCCATATTTCTTGCTAGGACACAGCAAAAGCCAGGACTACACCCTCAAACAGCAAAGAACAGGAGGTCCAGCCCTTGTTCCTGGAATGCCCAGATCAGACCATGCAGAGGGCTGGAGAAATGTCTCAGTGGTTAAAGCCCTCGCCTAGCAAATGCTAAGTCAAATGCTAAGTACCTGAGTTGATTCCCAAGCACCACATAAGACGCGCATGGTGGCACACACTTGTAATCCCAGCAGTCTGGGAGGCTGAGGCCAGCCTGGGCTCTGTAGTGAGTTCAGGACTAGCCTGGGCTACAGAGTGAGACCCTGTCTCACCAAAAAAATAAAAAAAAGTGCAGAAGAGCTCTACATACTGGGGACCTCCTCCAGTTGGCCTTTTCAGGGTAGCTAGGCTGAGGCATTTGTTCACTATTCCTGCCTCCTTCCATGAGTTTGGGCTGAATTCTATCTCTCCCCTACTTGGTAGAGGTTTGGCTTTTACTGGGTGGAAAGGGAGAGTTTGCATGAGTCTATGCTTTCTTCTTCTTTCTTCCTTTTCCTCTTCTTTTTTTGGAAACAGGGTCTCACTCAGTAGTTCAGGCTGGTCCTGACCTCATTATGGAACACAGCAATCCTCTTGCCTCAGCCTCCTGAGTGCATGGATCACAGGCACGGGCCACCAGATCTGGGGAGTTGAACTCAGGGCCTTGCACTTGCTAGTCAAGCACTCTAACCTCTGAGCTGTTCCTCCAGCTGGAGTGTATGCCTTCTGACTTTGTTGCCTTCCTAGGCAGAGTCTTGGATGACTTCCTGGATGACTGGCTTCAGGCCTTTGAACCATCAGAGAATCCAGATGGGACAAGGTAGTATCCTCTGCTGGAAGGCATTGGGAGCAGTGTCATAGATAGGAGTCTGGCTCAGAAGGGTACAGTTAAGGTGGGCTTCAAAGTAGTAGCCAAAGGATAAAGGAAAAAATGGCAGGACATAGTTTAAAAAGTTGAAAGCTAAGCATGACCAAAAGGAAGTCTGATTATGGACAGGAGTGTTATGCTGTACTGAGAGGCCTTATTTATGGCAGTTCTGGGGTCTTGTACATGTTAGGCAAGCACACTACCACTAAGTTATCTATTCTTTTAATGTTTCATTAAGTCACCACAGCTGGCTTTTTAAAAATACGGGATCTTGCTGGTCCAGAGCTGGTCCTGAGCTCACTGTGTAGCCCAGGTTGGCCTTGAATTTATGACAATCCTCCTGCCTATCCTTCTAAATGCTGGAATTTCAGGCATATGCCACCATGCCCAGTTTGTGTGGGGCTGGGGAATTGAACTCAGGGCTTTGCACATGCTAGGCAAGCACTTTGATGGCGCTAGCTCCAGGTTAGTTTCTAAATTGTAATCCTCCTAACTCAGGCTCCTGCGTAGCTGGGATTATAGGCATGTGCCATGGTGCTGGGCACAGACTTACTTTATTCTGAAGAAAGAAGTGTAACTTTCCTTAGAAATGAGTCCTGAAACCTGGCAGTGTTTTGAAAATTTACTTTGCAGGATGTTTTTTGTTTGTTTTGTTTTTGAGACGGGCTCTTGCTCTGTAGTCCAGACTTACCCTGAATTTACTGTGTTGCCTTGGCTGGCCTCATGCTCATAAATTTACTCTGGAGTGCTGGGATTACAGGCATGTGCCAGTTTATATGGTGCTGCAGAAGTGAACCCCACCTTGAACTCAGGAGGCTGGAGGAATGGCACAACTGTTAGCGCACGACTGAGTTTGATTCCCTAGCGCCACATAAAGTTAGGCATAGTGGTGTAAACCTGCAATCCCAGCGCTGGAGAGGCTGAGGCAGGTGCAGTCCAAGGCCAGCCTGGGCTACACCAGTGAGTTCAGGACCAGCCTAGACTATGAGCAAGACCCTGTCTCAGAGAGAGAGAGAGAGGGCGAGGGAGAGAGAGAGAGAGAGAGAGAGAGAGAGAGAGCAAGCTGAACTCAGGGCCTGGTACTTGCTAGGCAAGTGTTCTAACTGCTGTGCTAATCGTCCAGCCCCTGCAGGATTTTTTTTAAAGACTTCATTTCATTGTTTTCTAATGAAGCCAATGCACACTACTCCTACTTGACCATTTAACTTTAGTAAGCACAATTCATTAAAAAAAGAAAAAGTTGAGTGCGAAAACAAAGCTTTTGAGTGTCAGACCTTTTGATACTACCTTTACCTACTATGTAGGCAGTCACAATCTCTCCGGCTGTTTTACCTTTTTCATTTGGTGATTGTAGGCACAAATGAGAATGCATATATATATATATATATATATATTCATATAAAGTACATAGTACTGTGCCTGACACGTAATATGTATGGTTACTTTTGAGACAGGATCTTGCTCTGTAGTCCAGGCTGATCTCAAACTCACAATATTTTCACAGGACATTCTCCAGTCCTCATGTCTCATCTTCCCAAGTGCTGAGATTACAGGTGTGCACTATCACGTCCAATTTATGTAGTGCCGGGGAATCAAACTCAGGACCTTGAGCTTGCTAGGCAAGCACTGTAACCACTGTACTATTCCTCCAGCTCTTAATATTTATAATTAAAAGAAACTATGTCTTCTACATATCCTTGCCCCTGCCTCTGCTTTTTTTTTTTTTTTTGAGACAGGGTCTCCCTCTGTCTTCTGGTCATGAACTTACTATGTAACCCTATGTAATCCACACTGGCTGACCTGTAACTCATAGCAATTCTCCTGCCTCAGCCTCTGAAGTGCTGGGATTACAGGCATGCACGAACATGCCAAGTTTATGTGGTGCTGGGGAATTGAATGAGGGCCTGGCCCTTGCTAAGCAAGCATTCTAACCTCTGTGCGATTCCCCCAGCCCTCTCTGCTTCTTTTTGTTAAGAGGAAATGGGATTACAGGCATGCACGAACATGCCAAGTTTATGTGGTGCTGGGGAATTGAATGAGGGCCTGGCCCTTGCTAAGCAAGCATTCTAACCTCTGTGCTATTCCCCCAGCCCTCTCTGCTTCTTTTTGTTAAGAGGAAATACGTAGTGAAAAATTAATTTTCACTCCCATTTTCTTAATACCTCACTTTTTCTTTCTCTTTCAGTTTCCAGATTTGGTGGCTCCAGTTTCCTCCCCTTCCAACCTCAGTGCGGAAGACTCCTCCACTGACTTATTTTCTAGCTGTTCATAGCTATTTTACCTGTCCCAGACCAGGCCAGGCCACAACATATTTAGAGAAAACAGATGTCACAGACAGCTTTCAAAGGACTTGCTGTAAGTATGATAGTGAAGTTTCTTACTTTTCAACTAATTATCTAAAAAAAAATCTAAAACTCTGCCCTATAGAGATCACAGCAAAAAGCCATTTTTAAAATGGTTTTTCTTTTTTGTTTTTGTAGCCCAGGCTAGCCTGGACTCATGGCAATCCTCTTGTCTCAGCCTCTCAAACTAGATGGCATTGTTTTTCTTCTTGTTGTTGTCTTTCTTAGATGCTGAGGCTCAAATTCACAGAAAAGCCAGAAACCAGCTATCGAAACTCTTCACCTACTATGTTTACTACATTCAGTCTCTTTAAAAAGGACTTAAACTTTGGCCAAGGTGGGAGGTGGTGGTAGTGGTGAAGGCTTAAGGAAAGGTGGCTTCCTCTTCTTGAAGGGAAAGATAGTGCTATCAACCTCTTTCCCCCGTCTGTTTCCTCTTTTCCTTACTGTCTTAGGGAAAGTGGTCTCGCAGTAACTACATGATTGCTCCCCCCGCCCCCCCCCCACCCCACATACCGCCCCCGCAAGCAACTGAACCTCCTATGATGTCATAATCACAATCCCATTACCTCATCCTGCTGGGGGGGGGCGTGGAGTGAGGAGACTGGTTGAATAGCCCCGGGCCCTCCTCAGCTTTACAGATTGTACTGGATCAGGGAAAATTACGGAACCAAGTGGCCACGGTCCCGCAACCATTATAAGCCCTGGTTTATATGGTTCGAGCAGATCTTGCAACTGAAGAGGTGCTTCAGAGACTCAGAACAGGCCCCGATCCGCTCTTAGACTACATTTCCCAGCAGTCTTCACGCCGCGGACCGGTCCTTTGTTAGGGAAGCGGGGGGTTCTTTTAGAAAGGTGGCCGTGTCGGACCGGCCAGGAGAGCAGGTAAGAGACAAAGTGGCTAATTTATTTTAAGCGGAAAAAATGAATCTAGAGGTTTCTTTGGGCCAATGTAGGGAGGAAAGTCGAGGGTGATAGCTTTGTTTACCTTCATCCGATATGGACTTCCCCTCGAGTTTTAAACTATTCCTCTGACTGGACCTCTCCACTTTCAGCGACATATTAGAGGGGTGATCTGTTAATGAGGAAACCACTCCGTCCCTAAATCCCAGCTCCAGGTTCGCTCAAGGCCGCGCTATACTAGGAAGACTTGTGAGAGAGAAGCGGCCCAGGATGCCGGCCTCCGCAGGCGGTTGAAGGGGACTCTGAGAACCAGAGCAATCTTTTTGCTCTCCTCAGTGGCCCGTTGGTTTACGCCAGCGCCTTTTAAGGGCACCGTGGGGCGAACGGAGCGCTGAGAGCTGCCCCGGCCGCGGCCCTGGGAGCTGAAGGAGCTGCGGTAGGTGGCGGAGGGCAGGTGGCTCTGGGGCCTTGGGGCGGGCGTCTCGACTGTCCGTCTCTCTTCCTATCTTTCCCCTCCCCCAGCTCAACCGCCTGCGCGGCCTGGCCTCGTAGGCCGCCTCCGCGGGGAGAGCACGGGACCCGGTGGGGGAGGGGGTGGCGGAGTACTAAGCCCCAGACCCTCCCCATCATCTGCGTCCTGAGTTCGCTTCCCACGGGCCCCATGATGGAACCAGAGTAGGAAGAGGCGAGCGACAGTACCGCCTCGAGCGAGCCCTGGCGTTCTCCGCCGCTCCCCCCGCTCACTCCCAGGGGCTAGCGGAAGCCCCATGCCCCACCCCGCGGGGACTGGCCGGGCAGAAGAGGGAGAGGTTGAGGATTCGAGGGGACCTAGCCGTTTGCTTCTTCATTGGAATGGGGGGAGGGGTGCTTTCCACTTGTCAAGCCTATCTCCACCGTAACCATATGGAGAAAGAGCATTCAGGTCCCCATTTACCTGTTCTTGTTTGCATCTCCTTGCCTCCTTAGTGTTTCCTCCAGTCTCCCCCAGAGATGTGAGGCTGGGACCTGGGGCGGGGGGGGGGGGGGGGGGGGGGGGGGGGGGAGGTCCCTAGCGGATTTGTGACTCTTCTCCCTTGGTCTGACTTGATCCTGGATTGTACAGGTTTTAGCACAACCTCAGCATCCCTGGAACACGGGTGTCAGGGGTTACTGCCATCCAATAGCAGAAGAGTAGGGGGTCCAGTCTTTATTTTAGGGGGCCTATGGTGGAGGGAGAGCCCCAGACGAGAGTTAGGCCTAGTGGAGCTGCCGGGAGGGCCTAGCGGCCTGCTGCTGTGCGAAGGGCTGAACCCTGTATCAGTTGTTAAGCTGAGAAGTTTTGTGTAGTGAACGTTCAGGGCTATCTGCCATTCAGATACACAAAATGGAAGGGGAAGGAGGACGGGAAGAGAGGAGGGCTTCTTAGACTTTTTTCAGTGCTTGCTTGAGAAAGAAGAGGCCCCTCGCGGAGCTGGTTTGCCTTCTTTTGTGTCCTGGTTTGATTCCTTATGGCTTCCGTTCTGTTCCCCCTCTCTGTCTGGCCTGTTTTAGGAAACTCAGGCTCAGAGTATCGGTTGCGTGGTGGTAGTTGCATTGTTCCAATTACCGCTGTGTGTGGCCACATCCCAACAATGAAAATGCAGAAAAACACAAAATCGCTGTCTTCACTTGATCGTAAAGGGCTGGGAGTTTGCTGTTTGTCCAAATGCCTCTTGAAAAGCTTGAAAGAGTTTGCTTTGCTCCCTGGTCCTCATGGCTGGTCAGCCTGAGGCCTGGGGTCTCTAGGGTAAAAGCCTGTATGTAGTTTGTTTTCCCCTTCTGCCACATCTTTGAGGGGAGAACTAATAAATGATACAAACTTTAGTTTCTCACACAGGAACTTAGGAGAAGCCGCTGAAAGGAGCTTTCTGGGTGCTGGGTGGTAGTAATAATTATTCATGAACATTATAGTTAACTGTAATGATGATTGACTTCTGCACCATTTTTCCAGAGAACTTCAATACATCTAAGTGTATTTCCTTGGTCTTACTGTGTCCTCCTTCTGAAGTAGGCATGGAGTAGAGATAATTCTCTCCTTGTTTTGTAAAGAATGATTTGCACCCAAGGTCACTGAAGGAAGAGCTGTCCCAGCCTCCCTTCCTTTGGTGAGCAGGTGAGAGAGGAAGGCGTCCACTCAGAGACAGACCCAATTGCTTTAAGCTTCACGATATCATTAGTTCTTACGTGCGAAGGCTTTGAACAGCACCTAGCACATAGGAGGGATGAGAAATGGCAGTTTGTTTGTACTCCTGTTTTTTATAGGCCAGTTGCTGTGCTTTTGTACTTTATAGTATTTTGTGTTTTTCGTTCTGTAACAGATTAAGATTTTTGTGCCCATTTTTACATATGGGTAAACTGAGGTTAGCCAAAACTGTCTCAGCAAGTTGGATTAAGACTTCAATTTCTAGATTAATCATTTGTTCTACCAGCTGATGTTACAGGAATTTTCTAATGAGCTATGTGCCTGCTAATCATACCTGGGATTAGGTGGAACAAAATCAAGACAATAGATTAACCTCCAGATTTTCCCTTGATCAAAGTGCCTCAGGCTACTACCGTGTGGGTTTTGAAGCTTGTTCTCTAATAAGAATTAGAATCGGAAGGTGACTTCAGAGAAATAATTTTTTCTGAGACAGGATCTTGCTGTGGAATCTAGGATGGTTTTAAACTCTGTGTAGCCCAGTTTGTCCTCAAATTCATCATCCTGCCTCACCCTTCTCAGTACTGGAGACAATCATTAATAATCATGGTCTTTAAGTCAGATCAGGTTAAAAACTTAGTTGAATGAAGTCATGGAGTTGTTTTGAGTATTTGGAATTGAAATATAATCAGTGTTATTCTGATTGTTTTCTCCACTTATTTACTTATTTATGGTACTGAGGATTGAACCTCAGACCTTTGCACTGAGCTACATCTCCAGCCCTGTTTTAAAAATTTTATGAGACAGGGTCATGAATTAAATTGCCCAGATTGGGCTTGAATTTGGGATCCTCCTGCTTCAGTTTCCCAGAGTGATGGGATTGTAGGTGTGTGCCACCATGTCTGGCTTCTTCCCATTTTATCAGAGAATGTCTACAGTATCTATTGGAAATTAGTATGTCAGTTGTTCAGGCTGTGGGAGGACAAAGTCCTACTCACTCTGATCTGGTTTCTGAAGCAGAAAGTCATGCCTGTAACCATTGATGCTCCCTTTCCTCTAGCTCTGTAGTTATGGAGAAGAGTACCTCTTGGATTCTTGGAAAATAAATATTGGCCTGATAGGATGGAAAGTAGCTCTCTTAAGCTTGTTTTCTGAGTGGTGCTGGTATTCCAGGTTAGAAGGAACAGAGCACGAGCCAAGGGAGGAGTGGCAAATAGCTTCATCTTGCTTGCTAGTTCATTTTAACGGAAATCTGGAGTGCCAATTTCAGAGTGTTTTTTGAGGCTCTGTTTAGGTTTAATAGGAAGGAGCTGTGATCAGTTAATGATGTCTGCCAGAAGTTTGGCATAGGGATGCTGTGGTAAGCGTGCCAATCATTTTCCATATCTGGACTAGGTACATTTCTAATATCACTTGGGGCTGGTCCCTCTGTAATTGGCAGACTCAGCAGGCATGACTGGAGAGGGAAGTCCCAATGGTGCTAGAATGGTGCTGCAGTGGCAGAAGACGGCTCACGAGTGAGGTCTGGAAGAACGACAGGGAAGACATCCATCATTTGCTCCAAAGTGTACGAGTCAAATCCTGGGGAGAATCATGATAACTCTGATCACTGAGCAGCTACAGAAGCAGACTCTGGATGAGCTGAAATGCACACGCTTCAGCATCAGTCTGGTAAAATACCAGTCTTCCTGCTTCTCTGTGACCCTTCCCCCTTTTTTCTGAGGCTGTTTGTTGCTACTATTTTACCCTTGTCCTGTGTTGTATGAATCATCGTACTTACATTGGAGGAGCCCACCAAAGGCTCAGTACCCAGCCCAAAAGGAAGGGGGCAGGGATTTTTTTCTCCTGATAGAGAAGGGACATGGAGACATGGGTGGAGAAGGGTTTAAGGTATTGGAAGATGTGGATGGTTTTACTCACTAACTTTGGGAACCTAACAGGAGAACACTTAGGAATCTATAACACCATGAGAATTGCAAGGAAAAATGGAAGAGGGCTTTCTAGAAATCCCGAACCTGAATCATGGTGTGTATTCTCTCTCTCTCTCTTAGCCTTTGCCTGATCATGCAGACATCTCCAATTGTGGGAACCCCTTCCAGCTTGTGTCTGGTAAGGCATCATGAATGTTTTGTACATTATATGTATGTTTGCTCATATCTCTGTCCGTATGTTCTTTTCATGACAACCAGTGACTAGGACTGACTAGACAATCTAGAACCTTTTATGCAGGGGTCACTTTTGCACTTGTTTCCATTTTATTACCTCAGCATGAAAGTCATGGTTTATTTACTCTTATTCTGGTTTATGGTGATTTTTATACTCTATTTTTTTTTTTTTGAGACAGATCTGGTGGTGCAGGCATACAGTTCTAGCACTCTGAGAAGTTGAGGCAGGAAGATCACAAATTTGAGCTCAGTCTGGATGACTTAGTGACTTGGGACCCTGTCTCAGAATCAGAACCAGGAAAAAAAATCACTGGGGATGTAGCACAGTGTGAAGGCCCTAGGTTTTACCACAACACCACAAAAAAAAAAAATCTTGTTTGAATAGGTAATACATTTACATTCTTTAAAAATAACAATAGAGGGGCTGGAGGAATAGCACAGCTGTTAAAGTGTTTGCCTTGCCAATGCAAGGCCCTGAGTTTGATTCCCAAGCACCACATAAGCTGGGTGTGGTGGCTCAATAACCAGCCCAAAAAGAAAGGGGACAGTCCTTCCGTGGTGGTCCACATCTGTAAACCCAGCACTAAGGAAGCTGAGGCAGGAGGATTGCTTTGAGTACAAGACTAGTCTGGGCTACAGAGCGAGACCCTATCTCAAAAAAAAACCCCAATAAGAATGTTATGCTGATAAGTCTTCTCCTGTTCCCTGTCCACCAAGACCCTTCCATCTACCTAAAAGTAATTGCTGGGGTTGGGACCCGGAGATAACCATGCAGGAGGTTCGAGTAACTCCTGTTAGTTTTTTGTATATCCAACCTGAATTTCCTTGTACAAATAAAAACAAATATATATTTATTTCTACTTCTTTAATAGGAAAGGTTACTTACTGTATGTTATTCAGTGCCTTCAAAAAAAAATAAACTGAAGGAGCTAGGGCTGTTGCTTAGTGGTTAAAGCACTTGTCTAGCAAGTGCAAGGCCTTGAGTTCTATTCCCCAGCACCACATGACCTGGGTGTGGTGGCACATGCCTGTAATCTCTGCGCTCAGAAGTCTGGGTAAAAGAATCACTGTGAGTTCAAGGCCAGCCTGGGCTATGTAGTGAATTTAGGACCAGCCTCAACTACAGAAAAAGACCCTGCCTCAAAATAGAACAAAACAAAATAAAAAGTTAATTCAGCAAGATCTTTTTTGGGTAGTATGCTGAGCATTTCTCTCTTTATATTTTTAAGCTTTTAAAATTTTGGTGATAGTAGGAATTGAACTTAGGAGCTTTATACCGAGTTAAGTCCCAAGCCCATTTTTTAATTTTTATTTTAAGATGGGATCTAGCTGCCTTGTGTAGCTTGTGCTCAAACTGTGATCCTCATGGTTCTTCCTGAGTATCAGGATTCCAGGCCTGCTTTGTTGGGTCCTCTGTTCTACATATTCTTAGACTTAATTGATAGGCAGTAGTATATTTAACCAATATCCTGTTGATGTATACTTATTTTCAGTTCCCACTACATAGAACTATAGTGAATAACCTTGTACATAGGTCATGTTTTACATATGAATATATATATTAGTTGGGCCTGATGGTGCAGACCTGTAATCCCTGCACTCTGGAAGGCTGAGGTAAGAGGGTTACAAGATATGCAAAGCCCAGCTTAGATAATTTAATGACTTAGGGAGACCCTGTCTCAAAATCAAATCTAAAAAATGAATTGGGGATGTTAGGCACTATGCTGGACCCCCAGTACCATCACCACCACTGAAAAAAAAAGTGTGGTGTGTGTTTATGTGTTTGGGTGGAGGGGTATACATTTCTAAAAAAAAAAAAAAGTTCTGTGATTATGGGCATAGCAAATAGACAACAAGGATTCTTTAATTCTATAACTCATACTGCTGGGCTATTTTACATCCCCCCCCCCCCCCCCCCCCGCCGCCCCGTTACTTGGCAAGGGAACTGAGTTGGCAAAGGCATCTTTATTCAGTCCTCTCTTGTTGATTAAATATTTGCTGACACTCAGGAGGCTGAGACAGAAAGATTGCTGTGAGTCCAAGGCCAGCCTGGGCTACATAGTGAGTTCAGGACCAGCCTGGACTGCAGAGTAAGGCCCTGTCTCTGAATGAGTGAATGAATGCTGAAAGAGCTGTTGACTAGACAGGTGTGCGTTTTACTGTCATCAAGTCTGACTTCATATGCTCCAAATATCTCCCTACAAAATTCTAGCCAGGTAGCCAGAAGAGCTTAGAAAAAGTACTTTTTCTTTCTTCTTCTTTTTTTGAGATAGGGTCTTCCTCTGCAGCCCAGGCTGCTCCTGAGAACTTACTGTATGACCCAGGCTATCCTTGGACTCGTGGCAGTCTTCCTGCCTCAGCCTCCTGAGTGCTGGGAATATAGATGTGCACTACCATGCCTGGTTTATGTGGTGCTGGGGAATGGACTCAGGGCCTTGAGCTCGCATGACAAGCACTTCAACTGCTGTGCCTGCCCTTCAGCCCTTAAGAGTAGGTACTTTGTCCCTCAGCGAGCAATATTCCAAGTTACAATTTTTTTTGGAATACAGTGAGTGAGGATCATTTGTTTTAGCCATTTCCTTTTCCTTTCCTTGGTCCCTCTTTTTTGTTGTTGTTTTGTTTTGGGTTTTTTTGGATTTTTTTTTTTCAGACAGTGTCTTACTCTAATCTAGGCTGGTTCTGAATTCATAGCAGTACTCCTGTCTCAGCTTCCTGAGTGCTGGGATTATAGGGCATGTGCCACTACACCTTACTTATGGTGCTGGGGAATGGAACTCAGAGCCTTGTACTAGCTAGGCAAGTGCTGTAACTACGCTGCTATTCCTCCAGACCCATTTATTTGGTTTTAAGAGAAAGCCTAAGGGAAGGGAATCAGAGTGTGTGGATAACCAGACACAAAAAACATGAACAGCACAAAAATCCTAGGGTTTCTCAAATATAGTTTCTACCATTACGGGTCTTCCTCATCCTGTTTACTACCCCTAATAATAAAAATGATCTCTTACCTGCTTGATTACCTTTTCCTTCTTGGCAGCCGTAACTCCTGTCTTGGTCATATTAATACATGAGAAAAGAAAAGGCCAAGGAAAGAGCAGTGACCTGCTTTTCAGAACCCAGTCTGGGAGCAAGGAGGGGTATTGGCAGGGAAGGCTGGGTGAAGTGGAATGCGGGGTTGATCAGGGTATAAACACATAGACATTTGTTTCCCTTGTGTTATCTTTCAGAGTGAGTGGCGGACAGTATATAAAATATTCTTTCAAGTCTAGGTGATTTCTCATAGTGGAGGCATTGTAGTATGGAAGCCTACTCTTGGCATTAGACTTGGGTTCGAGTCCTGTTTGGTAATAAATGGCTGTATGATTTAGAACAAGTTACAGAACTGTCATGTGTGAAATGGGGATAATCATAGTACTTATCTCATGCAGCATTCAATATATTGTGTGGCAAGCTCTTAAAATGCTAGCTATCATCAATATTATTTTTATTGTGAATGTGTTCCAGAAGGTGCTTCCTGGAGGGGCTTGTCCCACTGTTCCTGTGCTGACTTCCAGGACAGCCTCAACTTCAGCTACCACCCCTCAGGCTTAAGCCTGCACCTCAGACCACCTAGTCGGGGAAGTTCCCCACAGGAGCAGCCCCTCTCCCAAGTCCTAAGCCCTGAGCCCCCAGACCCAGAGAAGCTTCCTGTGCCCCCTGCCCCTCCATCCAAGAGGCACTGCCGCTCACTTTCAGTGCCCGTGGACCTGTCTCGCTGGCAGCCGGTGTGGCGGCCCGCCCCCTCCAAGCTGTGGACTCCCATCAAGCACCGGGGCAGTGGTGGAGGGGGTGGGCCGCAGGTGCCTCACCAGAGCCCCCCAAAGCGGGTCTCCAGCCTCAGGTTCCTCCAAGCTCCCAGTGCCTCTTCTCAATGTGCCCCAGCCCACAGACCCTACAGCCCTCCTTTCTTCAGCCTGGCCCTGGCCCAAGACTCCTCTCGACCCTGTGCTACATCCCCGCAAAGTGGCTCCTGGGAAAGTGATGCTGAGTCCTTATCACCCTGCCCTCCCCAGCGCCGCTTCTCTCTGTCACCCAGTCTGGGCCCACAGGGAAGCCGCTTCTTGCCATCTTCCCAGAGCTCTCCTGCATCCTCCCCAGAGTTACCCTGGCGACCTCATGGTCTCCGTAACCTTCCTCGAAGCCGCTCACAGCCTTGTGATCTGGATGCCCGAAAAACGGGTATCAAGCGGCGTCATGAGGAGGACCCCCGGCGCTTGCGGCCTTCTTTGGACTTTGACAAGATGAATCAGGTGAGATCAGCAATACTAGGGGATCTTGATCAGGAATGAGGGCAATCTATTCTGTTCCTGCATTTGAGTTGTATTCTAATTTCCACGTACTCCTAGCAGGGCTTCCTGAATATTCTTTTCTGTCTGAGCTTTTTTTGCTAGGATTTGCATGGCTCTTTCCAATTTTGGCATTGAAAGTGTCATGACAGCTGAGATTGCTCAAACAAACTGAATGTAACCCATGTTAA
Organism: Ctenodactylus gundi; assembly: GCA_004027205.1. Taxonomy (NCBI): domain Eukaryota; kingdom Metazoa; phylum Chordata; class Mammalia; order Rodentia; family Ctenodactylidae; genus Ctenodactylus; species Ctenodactylus gundi. The sequence continues at coordinate 14,252 of PVKB01004065.1, forward strand.
ACCTTGAAACAGGAATCTCAGCCTATCCTGCCAGACGTACTTTCCCTCCTTTATTAAGAATGCATTGTTTGTAAGAATTCTATCAGGGGTGTCCCTTCCTCATATTTAGGACTTTTGCCATTTGCCCTTCACCGCATCGACTGGGTCTGTGAGGGCTTAAACAGGTGTTACCTTGTTCATCTGTTCAAATGTTTTCTGGCTTCCTAACATGAATGCAGTTATTGTATGCACTTGCCCACTTGTTTCATGCTCTTTTTCTAGACTACTAGGTTATAGACCTTTTGACAGTGTGTTCACATGCTCATGCAGTCATTTAGCCACACATAAGCATTTACTGAAACCAACCATGTGTGCCTGGGGCCGTGATTCAGCAGTTATAGCGCTTGTCGAACAAACACATGGCCCGAAATTGATTCCCCCAGCACCATATAAACTGGGCATAGTGGCGCTTGTCTGTAATCCCAGTACTTGGGAGGCTGAGGCAGGAGGACTGCCATGAATTTGAGGCCAGCCTAGACTACTACAGAGAACCCTGTCTCAAAAAAAAAAAAAAGAAAGAAAGAAAGAAAGAAAGAAAGAAAACCCAGTATGTGCCAGTTGTGGTAGCACATAACTGTAGTCCAGCAGCTTGTCAGGCTGAGGCAAGGGGGAATCACATCTTCAAGGCCAACCTGAGCAATTTATTAATACCGTTTCTTTCGTTCTTTCATTCTTTTTTTTTTTTTTTTTTTTTTGAGACAGGGTCTTGCTCTGTAGTCCAGGCTGGTCCTGAACTCACTATGGAGCCCAGGCTGGCCTTGGACTCAAGGCAATCTTCCAGCCTCCACATCCCGACTGCTGGGATTACAGATATATGCCACCATGCCTGGCTTTATGTGGTGCTGGGGAATTGAACTGGATACTTAGTGCTGCTTGAGTTAGCACTTACTGGGCAAGCTCTTTAACCTCTGAGCCATTCCTCTAGCCTGAAAATAAATTTTAAATGCTAGAGGTGTCCTTCAGTGGTAACAGTGCTTGCCTACCATGTGGTGAGGCCGTGGGTGTGATCTCCAGCACCTCAGAATGAAACGTATGTACCTGACTTTGCCTTTGCACTGGCAGAACAGAGTAAAACAAGCAGATGGTGTTCCTGCCTTTGTGAAGCTTTTAAGGAGTTTCCTTCTTGAAGCTGATGGAAACTTTGGCCTCTTTCCTCAGAGAAATGTGCATGTACACTAAGTTTTTCATTTTTCTTTTTTTTTGGAGAGTCTTACTGTGTAGCCCAGCCTGGCCTCAAACTCACAGCAGCCCTGCTGCCTCAGTCTCCAAGTGTTGGGATTATAGGTGTGCACCACCACACCCAGCTTCTAAATTTTTCAGATTTTTATCATAGAATTTAAGATGAGGGGCTGGAGGAATGGCTCAGCGGTTAAAGGGCTTGCCTAGCAAGCACTAAGTACCCTAGTTTGATTCCCCAGCACCACATAAGCCAGTGTGGTGGCGCACTCCTGTAATCCCAACACTCGGGAGGCTGAGACAGGAGGATTGCTGTGAGTCCAGGGCCAGCCTGGACCACAGAGTGAGACCGTGTCTCAAAAAAAAAAAAAAAAAAAGAGTTTAAGATGAGGCTTGAGTATACCTGGCAAGTTAAATTTACTGTATGTACATATATTTATTTTTCTGTATTTTAGACATACATGGCTTTACCTGTCCATGTAGAAATTACTCTGGATTATTATTTTTGCACTTGTGCAAGAAAAAGAATGAGACTTAGAGCCTTTCTTCAAATGTAATTGAGAGAGGTACTTTGAAATATATCCATGGGATGCTCTGGGAAGTTAATACTGTCTTTTTTTTTTTCTTTTCTTTCTTTATTTTTCTTTATTTCTTTTTTCTTTTTTTTTTTTTTTGAGACAGTCTCTGTATCCCAGGCTGGTCCTGAATTTACTGATGTAGCCCAGGCTGGCCTTGGACTCAGGACAATCTGCCTGCCCTGCCTCAGACTCCCAGTGCTGAGATTACTGGCATGTGCCAACATGCCCAACTTTATGTGGTGCTGGGGAATTGAACTCAGGGTTTTGTGCTTGCAAGGCAAGTACTTTAACCACCATGTCATTCCCCCAGCCCAATGTTGTCTTCTTAACTTTGTTGTTTGTTTGACAGAAACCCTACTCAGGAGGTCTCTGTGTTCAAGAAACATCCCAGGAAGGCAGCAGCGTCTGTCCACCATGGTTCATGGCCTGTAGCCCCCCACCTCTCTCTACTTCCTGCAGCCCCATAGGTGGTTCCTCCCAGGTGCTGAGTGAAAGTGAAGAGGAGGAGGAGGGGGCTGTGCGGTGGGGCCGGCAGGCGTTGAGCAAGCGGACACTGTGCCAGCAGGACTTTGGGGACTTGGACTTGAATTTGATTGAGGAGAACTAAAACCGAGAGGCTGCTTCCTGGGGCAACACAGACTGACTCTCTTATGGCTACTAACAAGTGTCAAGGCCCCACGGCTGAGGGCCCAGCCCGGGAATGGGGGTGAGTGGAGGGCTCCGACTCAGGGCAGCCGGAAATCTTCTCGCTCCAGCAAGCTTGACCATGCCAAGAAACTGGCCGGGACAAGATAAACAGAGCTGGTGGCGGGAGGGACAGCCCCAGAGCAGACCCTTCCCATGGCGCCCCTGAGTGTGAGTATCCCTGCCACTGAGAGAGCAATGGGCAGGGAAGGGAGGGGTTTCACGACCCCAGCTCGGGGAATTTCACTAGCCCCTTTGCTTCAAAGGGCACTTGTGTCTTAGAATTTGGCCAGGGTGGGGGGGTTCAGTCAGCCTCCTTGGAGAAATTGTGTGAGTGTGTGTGTGTGTGTGCATGGGAGTGTACTTGTGGAAAGATGTGTTTGCGTAGCCTTAGGGAAGGAAGGCAGTTGCTCCTTAACAGCAGAGCGTTATGATACCCCCAGGATCTTAAGTTTTTACAGGACAGCAGACTTGTTCAAGGAGTCAAGAGGAGAGTTCCAAGTTTTCCTTTCTCTAAATAGCTCTGAAACCAGGCTTGTCATCCTTAGCATCACTGGCTCTACAGGATTCTGTTTTGGGTTACAGTGTGTCTTTTAAATTGCTGTGACCTCAGCTATTGGTCTTTTTTCCAATCCTACTCCCTCCCCACTAGGTATATCTGGTTTTGAGGGCTGCAGAATGGTCGCTTCATTTACTCTGAGCTGGCCTTTTCTCTCACCAGATTGTCTAAAGCTGTCTATAACCTGTCTCTGTCATGCTGAGCAGGTATAAGGGCATATGGGCAACTGAGGCAAAGCTGAAGGGCCTCATCTCTCTTCACTGAGGGGAAATTTTTCCCTCATCTCGGACTTTCCAGGTCAGAGACACAGTAAAAAGGAACTGCCTTGTCCTCTGGTGTCTGTTGAAGCAGACCTGCAGCAAGAGCAGTGGCTGGCAGTTCCTAATACAGAGGGGTAAACTTTCCCCAATACTGCCCTTTGGAAGTAGGCTATAGGGAAACCTGTTCTTACACGATCCATGCCCAGCTTCTTTTCTGATCTACTTAGGAAAGAAGAAGGGGTGATCAGCATTGAACAGTTTGCTTGTCTTCCACTCCTGCCAGGAAATGTTTATTTGCCTCTAATTGGCCCTGAGAGACCACAGAGAGGTTGGGGCTCACTGAGGGGTTGGCTGAAAATACAGAAAGCAAAGGCTGTGAGAAGCAGTTGGGAGTATATTATTGTTGGATTGAATTTCCTTTTTTGTTTTTCACCTACAGCTTGAGCCAGGGCAGCAGGTCCCAGTAACTGCAGTGTGGTTTAAGTGATGAGTTTCAAACTGCACTATACTTTGGTAGGGCTGGTACCAGTGAGTGGATATGCATACTGATGCTGCTCCCACTGTACCCTGTGAGACTTTGTCCCACTTTGGTTAGACCCTGCATGACCAAACTAGACATGCCCTTCTTGTTTATTACAAGAAAGGCATTTTCTATTCAATTTCTAAGATGTCTTCAGACACAATTCTTTATGTTAGAGAAGACCAAGGTCTCTGTTTTTCATTCCTTGTGGAATTAAGCCTGACGTTTTCTGTGTTGCCCACGTGTTAGAAAGGAGCATCATTGAGGCTTCAGCCTCTTTGCCTCCATTTCAGAGGAAGTGGCCATGTATTCTTGAGCCTCTAGCCCTCAGAAGCTCAACCTTCCAGGACTTCTGCCTCTCTCCTGGCTCGTGACCACAAACCACTGGGATACCAGGTCTCCAAGGGCCTGAGAGTGGTTCTCTGGAGAATCCAGGGAAACTGAGTCCAGGAGTTGCCCATTCTTGGTTCCATCCCACTCCTGTTCTCCCTTGTCAGGCCATAATTTCCATGGTGCCAGCTTCTTTTCCTCCTGGGGCATCCTCATCCCTAGGCTGTCTGCTGCAGATTGGCTGTGCCAGCTTCCATTAGGCCACTGACAGTGCCAATAGAGTCTTTGCAGGCCCTAAACTGTAGACATGAGAACAGTGATTCATTTTGCCTTTCCTGGCTTCGCCAGAGCTCTAGGGCATCATCCTGAGGGAAGAACACCTATGGTTGTCATGTTTTAATTCCATTACTTTAAGTCTGAAACTTTAGTCAGAATTACCAACTTTATTCGCAATCTAAGCACCCATGGCCCTGGAACAAGCCTTTTAAAAGAAGTGGTTCATTTTGCTTTACACAGTAGGTCTGTTCCAACAGTTCTGTGTAAATCAAATGCTATTTTTTGATGTGTGTGGACTGCTGACCATTTAAAAGCAGCCTATGATTGCTTCTTTTTGTAAAGCAAGCAACCTCTCTCTACTTTAGCTGTTTTGACTATTTGGGTTATCACATTTCGGGCTTACCCAGAGTGGAGCACACTCCAGGGCTTGTGGCTGACGCTGGGTAGATGTCTGCATCTGTGCTGTGTGTGTGGTGTGGCTGGCCAGTAGGTGAGTATTCCTGCATGTGTGAGTGAAGCCACTCCCAGGCCGGTGCTCTCCTCCTGTGCTCAGTGACTGCCCAGTGGCAGCCCAGCTGCCCCTTCACTCCCACCTGCTGCCAAAGTCCCTGTGCTAATGGGATTACAAAAACAAAAAGTGGAAAAATTTTTTCGTAAACTTTGTTTTATATTAAAAAAAATCCATAAGTCTGTGTGTGTTAAACATGAGGTTCTGCCTCTGTGGCTGTGTTTGAAAAAATAAAGTTTTATTAGAATAATCCGTTTTCCCAAGCAATCTTGTGTACATTGTCTTTTTCCCTTCTCCAGAAAGGCAAGGAAGAAGCAGATAAGGCTGTCTAACATTCAGCCCTTTTCCCTAAGATATTACTGGACCTTTTAGCACAAGAGATCCTATGGCCTGGGTTCTGTGAACGCCTTTGGAGTTTTTCTGCTTTGTTTTGTTTTTTGAGACAGGGTCTTACTATGTTTTTCAGGCTGGCCTCAACCTCCCACGTGCTGGGATTACAGGTGTATACTACCACGCCCTGTTTATGTGGTACTGGGCAATTGAACTCAGGGCCTTGTGCTTACTAGACAAGCATGCTTAACTGCTGTGCTATTCCTCTAGGCCCCTATTTATGACAGTCTTGTTTTTTTTCAGTGGCGCTTCCTGTGTCCCTGCTGTCACTTTCCCACCTGATTCAAGTCCAGTGTTAATATGCTCTCTGAGAAATGCTTGATAGTACAGTTAGAAAATTGTCTAGTTTGGGTTCTATAGGCTTTGGGTGGTAGAGAGAAGGTAGGGTGGGAAACAGCTAAGAATTTCTTTTTAAGAGTTTTTGCATGTTATGTCCTGGAAAGATGGAGATTTAGTCGTTGGAATTGATGGCAAAGACGTAGGCAAGTTCTCCGTCCTAAAAATACTGCTTTTGGAAAATTACACTAGCAGCAAAGCTTTCCTTTTGTCCCAGGGGAGGGCATTTTTCCTAATGCTTCAGTTTAGTGTTCATTTGCAGAAAGAAGCTGTGTGACTCAAGGTATTATAGACTTTCCTATTCCAACCTTTCTTTTCTTATGTTAGCATTCTTCCAATGTGTGTGGGTGAAATGTAGTTGCTTAGAGATCTAGGCAAGAGCCTCTGTCCCTAAGGCTTAGCTTTTCTTTACCAGTTGTGTTGACTTGCCAGGCAGCAAGAAGAGTCAAGTTGCCTAGCCTCCACCCTAGTTTCCTTCTTCAAATCGGTGGCACTCATGATTGAATACCAATGAAGTGTGCAGCAGGACAGGATTGGCTTGACTACCTAAAGCAGGAGTCTTTGTAAAGGTGGAAATACACCCTAGAGAGAAAGGGAGTTGTCACCTGTCCTGGAAACAAGAGGGGCTTTGGACACAGTTAGAACAGCCATAATGTGGTTAAGGTTAGAATTACAGTTTTTTCTTTCTCTTTCTGTATTTGTGTTTGCGTGCATGTGTGTGTGTGTGTGTGTGTATTACTGGGTATTAGACTTAAGGCCTTCACACTGAGCTACCTCTCCAAACCCCCCTCTTTAAAATTTTGAATCAGGGTCTCACTGAGTTGCCCAAGCTGCGCTTGAATTTGATTCTCCTTCCTCAGCATCCCAGACTGCTGGGATTACAGGTGTGCACCACCACACCTGACTAGTTTTTTTGTAACTTTAATTTCACCTGCCATTTGAACAGGGGTAAAGTTTGAGCAATTATTTATTTATTTAGTTGGTTAGTTATTTTCTTTGTTGAGACACAGTTTCGCTTGTAGTCCAGGCCGGTCCTAAACTCACTGTGTAGCCCAGGCTGGCCTTGAGCACACAACAGTCCTGTCTCAGCCACCTGAATGCTGGGATTACAGGTGTGTGCCACCATACCCACCCTGAGCAATTTATTTTTTTAAAGATAGGGCCTTGCTGTGTAATCCAAGCTAGCCTTGAACTCATGTAGCCAGGTTGGCTTCAAACTCAAGACTGTCTCAGCCTCCCCAGTGCTGGGATTACAGGGATGTGCCACCACATCTGGCCAGCTTGAGCACCTAAAATGACTTTATTCTTTTTTTTTTTCATTTGAATTTTATAGTCGGAGTTTTTTGCTTGTTTAGTTTTGCTGAAGTACTAGGAAACAGATCTGGGACCTTGTACATAACTAGGCAACTGCACTCTTCCTAAGGTGCAGCTCCAGCCTGGTAGTTGGGTTTTGATTCTCCTGGTTATTTTTTGTGATACCATTTTTCATTTCTGAAGCCCTGCTAGAATAGGAAAGAATGTAAGCTCTGTGAGGGCAGGGGGTTTCTTTTATTCAGTGTTGTATTCTCAACACTTTGCAAAGTACCAGAAACATGAAAAGTGCATGCCATATTTGTTGAATGAATTTCCTCTGTCATTACCATCTGAGTTAAGTACATTTCTGTGTCTTGCCCTGTGAAAAACCAGCTATAGGCACTGGGCAGTGGTTAAAGCTCCATACAGGAGAATATTCCAGCAGTTAAATTTTTTCCTACCAACTACAATTTACAGATTATGTGCTTTTTTGCAGTGCCTTGAATGTAGGGCCTTGCACATACATGCTAGGCACGTGCTCTTCTATTGAGCTATCCCCTACTGGTGGCCATGTGCTTCATAAGGTTCATGTCAGCCCAGAAAAATATTTTGAGTCAGGTCTGTGGTTGGCTGTGGGAGACAGAACTTACAAGAAATGGGGGCGGGGGTTATGTTCTTTAATGCTCCACAGGATTGTTCTAGAATAACTTTCCCAGATGTTTTCTATTCTTTCTCCCTTTCTTTCTCTCTCTCTCTCTCTCTCTCTCTCTCTCTCTCTTTCTTTTCTTCCTCTTTCTTTGAGACAGTGTCTCTCTCTGTAGCCCAGGCTATTCCTGATATCACTGGTGTATCCCAGGCTGACCTTGGACTCAGGACAACCAGCCGGCCTCAGGCTCCCAAGTACTGGGATTACAGGCATGCACCACCACGCCCAGCTTTATGTGGTGATGGGAATCAACTCAGGTATTTAGCACTTGCTAGGCAAGTGCTGTAACCAATGTGCCATTTCTCCAGCCCCCTAGTTTTTTTTTTTTTTTTTTTTTTTGAGACAGGGTCTCTCTGTGTAGTCCATGCTAGTTCTGAACTCAGTATGTTGTCCAGGCTGGCCTCAAACACACAACAATTCTCCTGCCTCACCCACCAGGTGCTGAGATTACAGGTGTGCACCACCACTCTCAGTTTATGAGGTGCTAGGGAATGAACCCAGTGCTGTGAGATTGCTAGGCAAGTGCTTTAACCACTGAGCTATTCCTCTAGCCCTGTTTTCTACATTAAAATCAATAGTTGATGTCCCAACTCATCCCAGCCTTTCCTCCAAAAAAAGCAGGGCAAGAATGTAGACAAGGTAATGGAGAGGCAATAACTGGGAAGGTACAGAAGCCTTGGAGAAAGCCAGCTACTTCTCTTAACTGTCTGTAGGGCAGATCAATGCAAGAGCCTTGTTTAGAGGCAACAATCATGACTTATTACTAAACCCTTTGTCTCTCTAGTTTGTGTATACTCAGTCTTTGCATCCATTTCATATGGAATGTGCTAGTTTGACATTACCAACATTAAATCACTGACGTTTGCCATTGCCTGTTGTGAACAACAATCTAGCCCCAAATCTTAGCATCTCTAGAGACTCCTAACCAGAAGAAATCAGTATCTCACTCTTGGACTAGATGAATTCAGTAAGAGTTGTGAGACACTCTTTGCTCTCAGCTCCATTAATTCCATTGTAAGATGAAGTGCCACTGAGTCAGATAAGAGAATTCCTTCATTGCCTGTCTTTCCAATTCCCCTAGAAGTGGAGTTCCATCTAGGCTTTAACACCATGATAGACTGGGAAGAAGCTCCATGGGTTTAACACAAAATGCCAAGATGTTGGACTTCAGCAAGTGGAAAGAGTGGTATTATCATATCCAGTAGATACAATGCATTGGCGCACTAGATAGGTTGGAACTTTTACAGTAGAAAGGGACGGAACCATGTTATAGATCAATGAGAAAGGAAAGATATTGTGTTCTATAGAGTAATGAGGACGTATCCTAAAAGATGATAGGGAGACGGATAGCTCATATTTTCAGAATAGGAAATCAATGGGATGTTGGGTTATGCATGTGTGTGTGCGCACGTGTAGGCACATGTATGTATTTATGGGTTGGTTTGTTTGTTGAGACAGGGTCTTGCTCTGTAGTTCAAGCTGGTCCTAGACTCAGTATGTAGCCATATTGGCCTGGAAGTCATGGTAATCCTCCTGCCTCAGCCTCCTGAGTGCTCGTATTACAGGATGTCTGTACATAATACTTTGTTTTGAGGTACTAGAGATTGAGCCCAGAACCTCATGCAACACACAAGCAAAACACTACTTGGCTCAGAACATCCACCTTCTAGGTATCTTGCCTCATCCTCCCACCCCATTAAACGTCTTTGGTGTCCCGGACGGTAAGTAAAAACTTGCATGAATGTGGTCAGCTATGGAACCTGCCCCCCAAGAAAGGTTGACCAAGAGTTGGTGCCACTGAGGACTGAAGGACCCGCCCACTCTTCCCCGCCCCCGCCAAACCTGCAATTCCCCTCCTGGCCGCAGGGGGCACTGCAGGCCCCGGGGAGATTGGGGCGGAGTGCTGCGAGGGGCCCAGAGCTGCCGTCCCGCTCCCGAGCGCGGGGGGCGCTGTGAGCAGCCCTGGCTGCGGCTCCGCTCCCAGCCACGGGGGGCGCTGCCAGGCGCCGGTGGTTGGTGGTGGCTGTGGGGGGGTGGGGGGGAGCGGCGGCCGCGGGTGGTGCGGAGGGAGGCCTTGCGGGCGGATCGGGCGCTCGGTGGCGAAGGTGGTGGAAGGCGGCGGGCGGGAGCGCGGGTCTGGCCGGCCCTGGCGATGGCGGACGCGGCGGCCTCCCCGGTGGGCAAGCGGCTGCTGCTTCTGTTCGCGGACACCGCGGCCTCAGCTTCAGCCTCGGCCCCCGCGGCGGCAGCGGCGGTGAGCGGAGATCCGGGGCCTGCGCTGCGCACTAGGGCCTGGAGGGCCGGCACGGTGCGAGCCATGAGCGGGGCGGTGCCCCAGGACCTAGCGGTGAGTGGCGGTCGAGGTGGGCACTCGAGGCCGGGGCTGCAGGGCCTGTGGTTGGCCTCCCCGGGGGCCTTTGTGAGGGGGCGGTAGAGTGGGGGTGACCCAGTTCGGCGTCCCCGATCTCCTTAGCGCCCCCCGCCGGCACCTCGGCACCCCGAGCTCTGGCTGGCATGGCTTCCGTGTCGGGGTGCGCGCCTCTGTGAACCCCTGGGGGGCAGCCGGGCCGCCAGGATCTGCTGCTCCTAGCCGGCAGGCCCCGCCTCCTGGGCGACCCTTTGCTTCGCGTCCCCCACGACACGCCTTTACGAGCAGGCTTTCGAACCCCGGGCGCCTCGGCACCGCAGAGTTCGGCTAGTGCTGCCGCTGTCCCCTGGTAGATGGGAGTCGATAGTTCCCAGTCTCCCCCGGGAGACCTGCGCCCTGTTCCCGTCCTCCGGGAGCCCGGAATGGGGCGGGAATGTGGGCAGTTGTGGGAGGCACCGAGGCTGCAGTTGGGGCTGCTCGGGGCTTTTTTTAATCTGGCAGTTACTTCCTCCTCGTCCGAGCAGGGCTCGGCCTGGCTGTCTCCATCCAGAAAGGCCTGCTCTGGGGAATGTTTCGAGCGCCGTTCTCCCTGCACTTGTGGGTGACAGGCGCTGCAGTTGTGGCTTTTGCTAAGTTTGAGATCTGTCTCAGTAGCCGAATCGGTTGTCGGGTGTTGCTTTTTTGCTTCCAGGTCAGCTACTCCCCCAGCCTTGGGAGAGGTTTTGTTTTGAAACTTTGTGATGGGGGTTGGCGGCTTTTGCCTTCTTGCCTCGGTGTGTTTTGTGATTAAAGGTATTTAGTAATAGAACTTAACTGTTATTTTTGTTAATGTGCCGGCGGAGTACTGTTGATTTTTGACTAGCTTCTTAAGTTCCTCATTCTGATAGCGGCCCCAGCTTCTCTGGTGAGAGAAAAAAGTTGGATCAGGGGGTCTTTTGGAATGTAATAGATCATCAGGCAGAAGACAGTCTTCTTGAGGAACTGGTTTCTGCATTCGGTTTTTTTTTTTTTTTTTTTTTTTTTTTTTTTTTTTTTTTTTTTTTTTTTGGTCTAAACGGAACGCATTTTGTGAGATTTGGAGGTAGTTTCTGTTCGTCTTCCCATTGGTCAACGATATTAGACCATGTGCATGTTTTCTAGGTTGTTTAGCTTTTATCAAGCGTAGGTTTTGCTTCTGCTTGAGTTCACTTGTTTTGACCTTTTTCCATGTTTTCTAAGAAAGGCTTTTATGGGGCGAATTCGTAAAAAGAGATTAGGACTATGAGGAGGTGGGGATGATGATTAAGATGGATTGGTATCTAAGTTTCTCTGCCCTTTAGAAGATGGCTGGAACGGGGGGGGAAGGTGCCTTTCTCCGTGCGGTAATTCACCTTGGAAGGAAAACATACTTGAGATCCACCCTTGTGTGCATACTTTGACCTAAGGCATAGTCCGCCCAGCTTTTCAGTTGGGATTTTATCTTCCTGTGGTGGTTTCCTCCATCAAATGAATTGCTAATGAGCTTTGCACCTGAAATGGCTACCCATTCACTTTGTTGTTTGCTGGGCTCCCTGAGGGCAGACGCTTTTGAATCTCAGTGAGGTGCTGGATACCTAAAAGACTGAATAATTTTTACTGGATCCATGGATCTCAAGCCAAGTAAAAAGTTGCAGTGGTTCTTGGAAATTAGAGCAAGGTGTTCTTAGAACTGTGTTGAGTTTTTGCATTAGGCTGTGTATTATAGAAGCAAGAGCAATTTGCATTTTAGAATACAATATGTCTTGTATGTAATTCAGGAACATAGATGAGAAAACAAAGGTCGCAACAAAACTCAGTGCCTTTACCTTTTTTAATCAGCTTGCAAAATTGCTTAGGAATTGTTATTACGTTGAGGATGTATTAATGACAGTGACTAGTATAAAATCAGAACTGGACATCTTGTTTCTTTTTTTCATTGAAAAGATTTCCTTTGGACCCTGGGCATGTGGACTTGCCAAATTGCACCACACACTGTAGTAAACACAACTATCTTCCAATCAAAAGTATTCTTCCTGTACTCAAGGGCGGGGTTAGCAAGCGGCTGGCCTGTGATTGGGCAGATTTTCTTTCAGTTATACTTAAGATGTTTTCAGGCTTGCTTGGCTTTGAGTGATGCTTAGCAGGGCGCCCCCTGTTAAGGATGAGTAATTGAGGGTTGGATGAATGAGTTTCTGAAGTGATTGAAAATACGCATCTCAATTTTAGGCTTCATTGATATCCTCTAAATACTTTTTGGTCTAGAAATCCTTCAAAATAGAATACTGGTAACATTTAATGAAACCTCTGTAGGCAGACAAAACCAAACCTTAAAAGGTGATAATAAAATAAATTAAGATGTTATTGATTGGAAAATTTATTGGTAAAGGTCTTATATGTGGCATTTTCACCACAAATCTCTCCTAACAAGTAAAATATTGTGAGAATAGCACAATAAAAAGCAATCTCTCATGGAATAGTAGCTTTTAACTTTCAAAATAGATTTTTTTTACTCCTGTTATAAAATTAGTTTAATGGACTCATGAATTTATCTGTAGTTCTTCTCTAACCCAGTTGTCCCTCTTTGGTTTCTTAATTTGCAGAGACCATGGACCTTCACATGTGTAAATAACATAGATAAAACTTAGACCCCACCCCTCTGTGGATATTTTTGTTGTTATAAAAGCAAAACTTGACATTTGTAAGATGTTAAATAGTTATACATATAAAAAGTTAGCAATCTCCATCCTCTACCTACCCTTACTTAACCAAAGAAGGGTAAATTATTATTGCTCATATTTCTTAGTACTTGTACAAACTTTTTTTTTTGAGGCAAGGTCTCAGAGGCTGGTCTTGATCTCACTGTGTGCCCAACCTTGTCTCAAACTCATGGCAGTCCTCCTGCCTCAGCCTCCTGAGTGCTGGGATTATAGGTGTTCGCTACCACACCTGGGTTATGTTGTGCTGAGGAAACCCAGGACCTTGTGCTTTACATGTTTACCTACATGTGTGCATATACACATGCATACATACACATACCATATAAATATATTGTCATTATGTTATGTATATGGTACATATAATGGTGTTAACAGTTACATAGTTTACTTCCCTCCTCTGTGCTGGGCCTGGAAACTCGGGCTTCACACATGCTGAGAGAACCATTTGCTTCTTTTCTCTCTTTTTTTGAGACAGGGTCTTGCTTTGTAGTTCAACTGGTCCTGAATTCAGTATGTAGCCCAGGCCGTCCTGAAACACACAGCAATCCTTCTGCCTCAGCCTCCTGAGTGCTGAGATGACAGGCGTGCATTATGCCTATTTTATGTGGTGCAGGGGAGTCCAGGGTGTTGCACTTGCTAGGCCTAAGCTGTGACTATGTGCTTTTCCTCCAGCCACTTTGTTTTGTTTTGAGACATAGTCTTGCTCTGTCGTCCTGACTGGTCCTAAATCCCTAGGTAGTCCAGGCTGGGCTCAAACTCAGGGCACTTCTACAGCCTCAGCCTCCTAACTGCTGGGATTGCAGGCATGTGCCACCACATTTGGTTTGTGTGGTGCTGAGAAGTCAAAACTCTGAGCCTTGTGCATGCTAGGCTGTGTCCCCAGCTCTTGTTTTTGTTTCTGTTTTATAGCTAGGCCAAGTGACATAGGTTATAATCCCAGCACAGTAGGATGTTAACGTACAAGGATCCCTACTTCAAGGCCAGCCTGGGCAATTTAGCAATTTAGTGAGGACCTGTCTCAAAATCAGAAAGGAAGAGGGCTGGAGTAATGACACAGCAATTATAGCGCTTGCCTTGCAAACTCAAGGAAGGACCTGAGTTGGATTCCCCAGCACCACCTAAAGCCAGGCGTGGTAGGCACACCTCTAATCCCAGCACTCTAGGAGGCTGAGGCAGGAGGATTGCTGTGAGTCCAAGGCCAGCCTTGGCTACATAGTGAGTTTTAAGACCAGCCAGGGGTACAGAGCGAGACCCTGTTGCAAAAAAAATAAATAGTGGGCTTAGTGCAAAGGATCTTGGTTTAGTCTCCTTTACCACACAAAAAGGATAAGTTGACATTAAAAACAACACTACCATTACTATACTTGTACACATATATTTTTGTAATTCAGGTTTCATTTCTGTATTTTAGCTATCTAAAAGTGGGATAATTAGGTCATATATATGTATTTATTTTATTAGATCATGCCAGGTATTGTCTGGTAAAATGGTAACAATTCATGCTGTCGCCAACAGGGCTTGTGTTGCCTGTTTTCCATCACCCATGCCATCACTGGTGTCAGTTTTTCTCGGTTTGCTAACCTGGTGGGTGAAAAAATAATATCTATCATTGTCATGACTGTGTCTTTTTGTGCATATTGCCTTTTATTTTAGCTGTTTATGCATATCTTTTAACCATTTGAGGAAATGTGAGTTTTCTCACTTTTCATAAGTTCTGTGCATGAAAATTAATTCCATTACCTGAGTAGTGTGTTGTAATCATTTTCTCTTGTCTTTTGACCTTGTTTATGGATTGTTTTGCCATAGGGAAGAAATACAATTTTTGTGTTGTAAGAATTCAGAATTCTAATGGCTTCATAATATTTATAAATATTATTTAAGTTTTCTAATATTGTCATATGTTTTTGCCTTTGGATCTTTGGTCCAATTGGAAGAATTTTTTGGATAAATGTGAAATGGAGGTTCTTTTTTTCTGACTGAGTAACCAATTGTAGCAGCACCAATTTTATTAGATAAATTGTTATTTCTTGCAGTGTGGTAGAAGTAAATGTTGTAATGCAACATTGATTTGTTTTGAATGTATATTAAAATTCACTTATCCAATACTTATAATAGAAGAATAGCATATTTGCCATAATTTTTAAATCCTTAATCTTTCATCTGTGTCTATGGAAAGAGGGACTCTAAAATGCTCCTTTCCTTTGATTTTATTGAGACAGGATTTCACTCCGTAGTCCAGGCTGGTCCTGAACTCACTATGGAGCCCAGGCTGGCCTTGAACTCATGGCAGTCCTACCTCAGCCCCCCAAGTGCTGGGATTACAGCATGCCTGGCGTATGTGGTGGTGGGCAGTCTAACCCAGGGTCTTGAGTTTGCTGGGCAGGCACTTTAACCCATGAGCATTCCTCCAACCTTCCTTTGATTTGAGATAATGTAATAATTTTAGGAATGTCTAGACCAGTACATGTTTACTGTTAGTCCTAAGACAGGGTCTTGCTCTATTGCCCGGCAGACTGGTCCTGAACTCACTGTGGAGCCCGGTCTGGCCTTGGACTCAGGGCAGTCCTGCCTTAGCCTCCCAAATGCTGGGATTATAAGCATGCACCATCACACCCAGCTTCATGTGGTGCTGGGGAAGTCGCTTAGGGCCTTGCACTTGAAAGGCAAGCGCTTTAACCGCTGTGCCATTCCTTCAGCCTTATTTTTGATTTTGGGACAGGGTCTTGCTAACTTTTGTCGGCTGGGCTCAACTTTATGATCCTCTTGCCTTAGTCTCCCAAAGTGATGGGATTGCTGCAGCCTCTGCTCCTGGGCTCAGCTTTGACTCTTAACTGAAAGTCCTCCAGAGGGGAAAAAAAAAAAAAAGTGTATCTACTTCATTTTCTTTTTGGCACTAACCTTCCCACACCTGGCTTATGTGGTGCTGGGAAATTGAGCCTAGGGCCTTGCCCTTGCTAGGCAAGTGTTTTAACTGCTGAGTTACACCTAAGCCCTACTCTCGATCTACCTTCAGCCTAGACTTTCAACCCTAATTGAAATGGAGTGTGTGGCTTTTAAAATATTTATCCTGAAAGTGTCCTTTTATAATTGTAAAAGTTAAATGAAAATACGAATGATAGTCATGGTATCTTACTCTGTTTAGTAAGTAAATAAAAAATGTTTTGTGGATCAGTGAGTGAATGGTTTAAAGAACTTTAGAACTTTAAATACAAATGAAATTGTAACTGGGGCCGGTGAGCCCAACCTGGGCCACTCAGCAATTTAGCAAGTCTCTCTCTCTCTCTCTCTCTCTCTCTCTCTCTCTCTCTCTCTCTCTCTCAGGTTGGCCTTGGAGGCCGGCAATCTTCCTAGCCACCATGCCGGTTTCTGTGGTGCTGGGGAATCAAACTTGGGTACTTAGTGCTTGACTTAGCAACCGCTGAGCCACTCCTCTACCCCCATAAGACCATGTCTAAAAATCAGAAATAAAAATGGGCTGGGATTATAGCCCGGTGTGAATGCCACAGGCTCAATCTCCAGTACCAGAAAAAGAAAGATGTACTTCCTTGATGATGAGAATGTCTGTTATTTAATTGTGAACTCTATTCAGCATACTTCTCTTAATTCTCCCGTTATAGTAGCAAGTTGGTGTTTGAAACACTGCAGCTGAGTTATTAAGTTCCTCAGCTGTTTTGCATAGTAAATTTATTATTTATTTCGAGATAGGTTTTACCTGTGTTGCTTGGTTGTATTGCTTCCTTAGTTTGAGCCATCCTCCTGCCTTAGCCTATGGAGTAGCTGGTACATGCTCATCTTACAGCTTAATTCCCTTTTTAAAATTTGTCTTTGAGGCTGGAGGAATGCCTCAGTGCAAGCGCTACATCAAGCGTTAAGTACTCGAGTTCAATTCCCCAGCACCACGTAAAGTGGGCTTGGTGACTCATGCTTGTAATTCTAGCTCTGGTTTATAATCCCAGCACTTAGAAGGCTGAGACATGAGGATTGCCATGTCACGGCCAGCCTGGGCTCTATAGTAAGTTCAGGACCAGTCTGGGCAGCAGAGCAAGACCCTGTCTCAAAAAATAAAGTAAAATAAAACTTGTCTTTGGGTCTGGAGGAATAGCTCAGTGGTTAAAGTGCTTGACTATCAAGCTGAAGGCTCTGAGTTCAGTGCTTCAGCACCACATAAAGCTGGACATGGTGACACAGGTCTGTAATCCTGGCACTCTGGAGATTTAGGCAGGAGGATTGCCGTGAATTCCAGGCCAGCCTGGGCTCCGTAGTCATTTCAGGACCATTCTGGACTGTGCAATGAGACCCTCTCTCCAAAGCAAAACAAATAATAAAATAAAATTTGCCTTGGTGTATGTGTTTTTCTTTTTTTTTTATGCTTTTCGAAGTAGGTTTATTTTTTTAAATAGGTTTTTTTTAATCTTTTTTTTTTTAATGGTGCTAGGGATTGATCCCAGGGTCTTCCCATTGGGCTACATTCCCAGACCAGTTTTTACATTTGAGACAGGATCTTGCTAAGTTGCATAGGCTGGACTTGAACTTTCAATCCTGCCTCAGTTTTCCAGAGTGCTGGGATTACAGGCCTACACTACCACACCTAGCATGTGTGGTTTTTAGTAGTTCTGTTTATTTTATTTGGTGCTGGAAATTGAAACCAGGGCCTCATGAATGCGGCCACATGCTGTACTACTTAGCTATGCCTTTATTGTCGCGACAACCTTTCTTGTTTTGTTTTGAGACAGGGACTTGACCTGTAGCCGAGGCTGGTCCTGAACTCACTATGGAGCCCAGGCTGTATACTTGGACTCATGACAGTCCTGCCTCAGCCTCCTGACTGCTGGGATTACAGGCATGCACCATGCACCCAGCTTTATGTGGTGCTGGGAAATTGAACTCAGGGCCTTGAGCTTGCAAGGCAAATGCTTTAACTGCTGTGCTGTTCCTCCAGCCCCCGAAACACTCTTATATCTCTGGATTCTGTTTATTTTACTGCTATGTAGTATGCCCACCAGTGATCACACTGTATACCAGTTATTTATCTATCTGAGAGGGTCTAGCTCTGTAGTCTATTTGAGAGGGTCTAACTTTGGTCCTGAACTCACTATGAAGCCCAGACAGACATAGCACATAGATGGAATCATCCTACCTTAGCCTCCCAGGTGCTAGGATTATAGGCCTGCACCACCACACCTGGCTTTATGTGGTTGGGAATTGAACTCAGGGCCCTGTGCTTGCTAACCACTGTGCTGTTCCTCCAGCATCCTCGTTTAATGAACAATTACCAGTTTGTTTCTAATGGACTTGCTTCATTGACTCTCTACCTAACAAGGGCTCATTCCCTTCCTTTGTATTCTGGGTCTTATCCCCTACCTATTGTGGTTGATTTAGTTTTCCCTCAACAAAAGGACTCAAAATAGAGGACAAGAGACATGAAAACAGGGCATTTTCTCTTGTTCATGATTTTCTTTTCCTTGTTTTTTTTTTTTTTTTTAAAGACAAGATCTTGCTCTGTAGTACAGGCTGTCCTTGAACTCAGGGCAATCCTTCTGCCTCAGCCTCATGGGCTAGGATTAGGGGCCTGTGCTATCACACCTGGTAGTGATCCCCTTCCCCCCACCCCCCAGTTGTCTTCTCTTGTGCAGATTTTCCTGTTTCCCAGTTTTTCCTCTCTTTCTCAGATGTTCCCTGTGTTTCCTGAAATCTGTTTCCTGGCTGTATCTCTTTTTTCCTGGATGTCGTGATTTTCTTAACACTGGGGTGGATTTCTACAGGCTTTCCGTCAAGACCTGGGGAACACAACCTGTTGTTTTTTAATTTTTCACAGTCTTTGACAAGTTGGTTTTTAGCCCTCGTTACCCTATCATCTCTACTGCCAGAGTGTCTTTTTTCACTCTTTAGATGGGTAAAACCTACTTGGTTGTTTAGTAATGACTCTCCACTTGGTTATTTAGGCAGGACCTATTCCAGTTTTGTGAGGGCAAAAATCTCCATTTTTAAAAATGACTTCAGGGGTAATCAGGCTCTAGGGGACTGTCTCTTACCAGATTCTCTGGAGACTAACTTGAAAATCTGTATATATTGGGTTTTTAATTTACAGTTGGGAGGTATGCCTGTGTACAGAGATCTGCATGAGAGCCTTCTGGTTTACTCAGGAGACCAAATTACAGATGAGATTTTGGTGTGCAGAGAATCAGACTAGGGAAACTGGGTGTGGCCAAAAAGATATTTACTGTGAGCAGACCTATTTTGGTGATCCTCCACTTTCCTAGAATTTTCTTTTTCTTTTTTTGGGGGGGTTTCTCCACTACTTTTATTAATATACATATGTAATACATAGTATTTTTTCTAGAACTTTCATTGCTTTCATTGCCTTGATCCCCCTTCACTGTTTGCTTTTAATGTCGTCTGTTAATACCCTATTGATAAAAGAAAGCCTCCCATCCATCCCAGGAACTGTAGCCTCTGTAAAGCTTTTTAGAACCCAGCATATTGTTTTTATTCATTTGTGTGCGTTGGGGGGGGGGGCGGCGGTTAAAAACTACAGTTGAATAATGCTGTCTTTTCAATTATTTTATTTTTACTTAATGTAAGAATTATTTCTCTTAAAATTTTTATGGGTGGTTTGGATTATCTTGGTGCTTTTCTGTATATTTCACAGGTGTACAAGTACAGTTGTTTTCATAACTAAAAGTAAAACGGCAAATGATTTGTAAGACTATCTTACCGGGCTCATTGATACAGACCTGTAATTCAGCACTCTCTGGGAGGCTGAGGTAGAAGGATTACAAGTTCAAGCCCAGCTTGAGGAACTTAGCATTTAGCAAAACCCTTTTTCAAAATAAAAATTAAAAAGTGGGTTGGGGAAGTAGCTTAGAGCAAAGGCTGTGGGCTTGATCCCCAGTATCAGAAAACAAAAACAAAAATTTATCAGCCAGGCCTGGGATGAGCCTAGGAATTCAAGGCCAGCCTGGGCAATGTAATGGCAAGGCTAATTTTTTGTTTTTATGCTTCTGGTGATCAAGCCCAAGGCCTTTACACTCAGCTACATCCCCAGCCTGTTTTTTATTTTTGATTTTGAGACAGGGCTTCACCAAGTTTATGTATTACATAGATATATGCTTTTTTGGAGGGTAATTTTACTTTTATGGAATAATGAAATTATTTTGGATTTTATGCTCAACCAATAGTGTGATGAGCATTTTTCTTTGTTTTATTGTTTCAAGAAAAATTTTCCCCATAGTTACTGTTTTTATTTATGTGTGTTTGCAATACATAAGTAAATTTAACTTGGGGACTTGGTCCATTTATGAACATTTTTATAAATAAAATCCTTGAATGTTTAGGTTTATTTCCTAGGGATATTGCTAGGAGTGGTATTATAGATAGTATGTTCATATTTAAGATTTTTGCACTATAGGAAGTTTCTTTTTTAAAATTCTACAAATTAATACTTTTGCAAGTTAAAGAAGTGAGTATTTATCAGGACCCCATGTTTTGCTAGGCATGTTATGGCTTTATTTCATGTAATCCTATAGGCAATCCTTTGAAGATCCTTACTATTCCTATTTATAGACAAGGAAGTGATGCCTAAAGAGGCTGAGGTATAATAACTCTAGGCTACCCATCTAAGCAGTGAAGTTTGGATGCAAATCCAGGTCTTTGTGATTTCACAGCTCTTAAGTGCATTATACCTGTTTGAATTTTTATTCAGGTTGTCACTGTTAAGCCCAGCTACTTCACATTTAATTTACTTAGAATCTTAAAAAGTGAGAGGGAGATTGAGGGGAGGAATAAGGGTAGTAGTGTGTGGAAACCTCTCAAAAAATTGAAGAAACTATAAAGAGTAAATTACTATTTACTTAAAAATAACAGTATTCTAGACATGCATCAGTCCCTGCTTTGATTGTCAAGATCTCTCAGATTTTTAAGATCATTCGTAAACGGCCTGGTGGCACAGGTCTGTGATCCCAGCCCTTTGGGATGCTAAGGCAGAAACATTTCAAGTTCTAGCCTAACCTGGGCAATTTGAAAATGTGGTAAGATGTTCACTCTAAAAAATGGCCTAAGTTGGGGAGACTGGAGGTATAGCACAGAGGTTATACTTGGCCTTTCAAGCTTGAGGCCCTGAGCTCAATTCCCCAGCACCACATAAACCAAGTGTAGTGGTATATACCTGTGTTCCCAACATTTGGGAGGCTGAGGCATAGAGTGTAAGTAGAAAAATTGGAAAAGTTGGGAACCTTGAAAATCAGTCTCCTTTACTTGCCTTTGTAGTCATTGGTGTGTCCTGCTATTTTTAATTTTTCACACTTTCTATTCTTGCTTTAGGCTTTATCATCAGCTTGTAATTTGCTTTACAGTTGTTCTCCCATCTTTTTCTCTCTTCCATGATTTTTCTTTCAGCCTGACCACAAAGTTAATTCTAGACTTTAGAAAACAGTGTGGGGATGGGGAACAGGAAGAATAGGTCAGCAGTGAAATTGCAAGCTCAAGGCCCTGGGTTCCATTTCCCAGCACCCCAGAAGCCAGGCATGGCGGCACATGCCTGTAATCCCAGTACATGGTAGACTAAGGCAGGAGGATTGCCATGAGTTCAAGGCCAGCCTGGGCTACAGTAGTAGGATCAGCCTAGACTACACAGCAAGACCTTGTTTCAAAAAACCCCAAAACAAACAAAAAAGAAAGTGAGGCTGGAGGAATAGCTCAGCAGTTACAGTGCTAAATGCTGGAGTTCATTCCCCAGTACCAGATGAGCTGGGCGTGGGTAATTTCCACCAGTAGGTTTGAGGCAGGAATACTGCTGTGGGTTTGAGGCCAACCTGGTTTACATAGTGAGTTCAGAACTAGCGTGGACTGCAGTGAGATCCTGTCTCTAAATAAATAAAAATTTAAAGATAACAAAACGTTAAGAAAAATTTTAAAAAGTTATAAGGCTAGGGATGTAGCTAAGTGTAGAGTGCTTGCCTAGGTTCTAGGCCCAGGGTTCCATCCTCAGTAACACACACACGCACACACACCCCAAAATTTAAATACATTTTTAAAAAAAGAAACATCTCTAATGCTTTTAACCATCCTGTCCTAATCCTCCTTCCACCTTTTTACCAAGTAATTTTCAACTTGCTCTCTTCCTCATATGTCTTGGATGTTTTTCCACATTACTAGGTAGGTCTCATTATTTAGATTTCTATGTTATTTATTCTATAGTATAAGTTTTTATTTGTTTAGTCAGTCACCTGATTCTAATTTTTCTTAAGACAGGGTTTTGCTCTGAGTTAAGGCTGGTCCTGAACTCACTGTGTAGCCCAGGCTGGCCTTGGTGTTGCTTTATTTTTTTCTGTTGTTCTGTATTTTTTTTTTTTTTTTTTTTTTGAGACAAGGTCTCGCTGTGTAGTCTAGGCTGGTCCTGAACTCACTATGGAGCCCATGCTGGCCTTGGACTCAGGGCAGTTCTCCTGCCTCAGCCTCCCGAGTGCTGGGATTACAGGCATGCGCCGCCACGTCCAGTTTATGTGGTGCTGGGGAATCGAACTTGGGTACTTAGCACTTGCCTAAGCGCTTGCTGAGCCATTCCTCCAGCCCATTATCTTTCATTTATTTTTATTATTTTAATTTTCATTTGTATATTTATTTTTTGAGACTTGTTCTTACTCTGTAGTCCAGCTGGTCCTGAACTCACTGTGTAGCCTGCTTCAACTTTCCAAGTGCTGGGGTTATAAGCATGTGCCACCACATCCATCTGATTTTTATGTGGTGCCAGGGAATTGAACCCAGACCTTGTGTACACTAAGCAAGCACTCTAACCACTGAATTATGCTCCCAGCGCTGTCTATGACCTATTTTGCTAAGTCTTCTCCCCTAACTTTGCAATGATCAGCGGCCCTTCCAAGGCCTGTAATAAGTACCAATGCTCCAGATGCTTCCAGGGAAGTCTTGTGACAAAGGGCTGGGAGACAGACCACAGGGTGTAGTGGAAATTGACAGCTGCTATAGAGTGCAGACACAGCCTAAAGATATTTAAATACACATTAAAAACAAACAAAAAATACTGCAGGCCAAACAACACTGCCAGTGAGTTCCAGTTTGTTATTAACCTGCCACCTGCGGTGCAGAGCTCCTTAGAGGGTATTTACCAGTCACCTTCCTCTCCTCTTAGGACACCATCTGATCTTTCATGTTTCTCTGCCACTGGACTGGCTGGAAAGTCTTTCCTTGCCCTCTGCTAGATAAAAGCAGCTTGTCCTTTAAGACTCATTCACATGCTAGTATCTCTTCTGTGAAGCTGGTTGAGGTTCCCAGAGCCTACCGGGCTTGGGTCTTTATTATTGCCCTTACTGCATAGCTCTGTTGGCTCAGCTCAGGTGTGAGTCCCTCCTGCCAAGTGCTGCCTTATTGACCTTGATTTTCTTGGGTCTGGCAAGTGCTACACATTTGAGGACCATTCTATTTTTGTTAAGTGAGTGAATAAATGAATAATCTCATTAATTGCAGTTAAGAACGGCCCTGGGACAGCCAGAGTCCAAACTAATGCCTACATGTCAAACATGAAACCTTGTATTACTCTGATTACTGTCATCAGATTTTATAAAAATTAAATAATTTATTTGATTTTTAAAAAATCTTATTTGATCTTAATGTCATTAAAGTGAATGTAAATCACGTACACATTTTTAAAAGGAATTTGGGAAAGACGGCAAGAGTTTTTGTTGTTGTGGGGTGTTTTGGTTTTGGTTTGTTTTTACAGTAGAGGATGGAACTCGGGCTACGCAGGCGCACACTGAGCTACTTGCCTTCCACGCATTTTTGGTCTTAAATGCAAGGAATTTCTCTAGAAACTGGGAAGGCAAGATCTATTTCAAGCAGTTTACAATAAATTCTAAAAATTTGTCTTTCTGAAATATGATTTTGGATTCAGATAGAATATTATATGAAACTTAGAATTTCAGGACAGTCTGAGCACACCCTTCTACATATGTATTTTTGGGGGGAGTACATAATGAGTTTTTCCCTGTTTTATTACTGTGTATATATGTGATACATAATATTTACAGTGAACTTAGGTATTTTATGCACATATAACCCTCCTACGTAAATATAATAATTATAAATATAACATGTCCTAAATCAAGCAAAATCTACAACAGAACAACAGTGCGCTGAAATTCTGTGGCTACCCCGAGGCCCTCGTGTCACAGGGAAAAGATCGTCCTGTGGCTTCACACGTGTGCCCAAGTGTGACAAAAGTGAACCAAGTGAAGTAAAAGACAGGAATGCTTCAGGTCTCCTCAGGGACTGGGAAAGTCTTAGGACATTTCCTGGAGACCTTGCCGATTTTTTGCTTTTGCTTTTGAGACTGAGTCTCAAAAAATTGCTAAGCTGGGCCCACAGTCCCTTTACCTCAGCCCTCCATGTTACTAGGATTACAGCCATGCACCAGGCCCCTGGAAAGCAAGAGTGTTAATATGAACTCCTGTTAACTAAGAAAATACTTAATAGCTAGCTAATCCTTAAATAACTGTAGCGTGTGTAGTACGATTTGATGCTTTTCCTCAGTCTTCTAAAAACATAAACTTGGGGCTAGAGGAATAGCTCAGTGGCTAAAGCTCTTGCCTAGGAAGCTGAAGGCCCCAGGTTTGATTCCCCTGCACCGTATAGATCTGAGTGTTGTGACGCACGCCTGTAATCCCAGCACTGGGGAAGCTGAGGTAGGAGGATTGCCATGAGTTTGAGACCAGCCGGGACTGTAGAGCAAGGCCCTGCCTTCAAAGAAATAAGTAAATAAAAATAAAAACAGCATCTTAAACTATTTCAATCTTTTTCTGTTGTTTGTCTCCCTTGGTCTTCTCTATTGAATCTATTACTAACTTTGGGTTGTTTATATCCTTTCTTGTGCTATGGCCTACCTATTTTTTTTTTTTTTGAGTCAGGCTCTCACTCTTTAGTCTCAGCTGGTCCTGAATTTACTAAGTAGCCCAGGCTGTCCTTGAACTCCCAGCAATAATCCTCCTGCCTCAGCCTCCTGAATGCTGGGATTATAGGTATATGCTACCACACCCAGTTTATGTAGTGCTGGGGAATCAAACTCAGGACTTTGAGCTTGCTAGGCCAGCACTTGAACCACTGAGCTATTCCTCCAACCCCCTTCTGCTAATATTTGAAGAGTTTGGGTCCTGCGGTTTATTTACTTATTTATTGAGACAGGTACTTGCTCTGTAGTCCAGATTAGTCCTGAACTCACTGTGTAGCCCAGGCTGGCCTCAAACTCAGCAATCCTCCTACCTCAGCCTCCCATGTGCTGGGATTACAGGAGTGCACCACCATGTCTCGTTTATGTGGTGCTGGGGAAATTGAACTCAGGTCCCTAAGCTTGCTAAGCAAGTGCTTTAACAACCTCCCATGTGCTGGGATTACAGGTGTGCACCACCACGCTACGCTGTCGTGCTGGGGAATGAACTCAGGGCCTTGAGCTTGCTAAGCAAGGGCTTTAACCACTGAGCTATTCTTCCAGCCCCTTTATTTTTTATATTGAAACAGTCTCAATAAGTTATCCAGGCTGGGCTCAAACTTGTGATCCTTCTGCCTCAACATCTCCAAAAGCTGGGATTATATAGGCATGCACCACCACTGTGCCCAGGTCCATAGCCTGTTTTTTAGCCCAGCATTCAAGATCTTCTGCATCAGTCCCTATTTTTTTTTTTTTTAGTTGTTCTTGTTTTAGAGATGATTAGAGTCTTGCTCTATAATTCAAGCTGTCCCTGTACTCATTTTGTAGCTCAAGCTGGCCTCTAATTTAGTACATTCCTACCACAGGCTCCCGGTGTTGGGATTATAAATGAAAACCACCACACCTGGCTAAACCCTGATCTTTTTAGCTTTCTTTAGTTCCCATTGCTTCCCTATAGAATATTGTGTAGTTCCTGGACATCTGAGAACTTGACTGCGGAAATTGGCTTCAGGCCCTACCAGTCCTTTCTGCATACCTGAAATGGTATAACCCTTGTCTCTGCATACCTACATATTTTATTTCTCTCTGTTTTTATTTATCTTAAACCCTATGATTGCCCAAATAGTGCTTTACAATTGACAACGTACATTTATTTATTTATACAGGGTTTCTACTGTGTAGCCCAGGCGGTTCCTAAACTCACTGTATAACCCAGGCTAGACTTGGACTCAAAACAATCCTCCTGCCTCAGCCTCCCAAGTGCTGGGATTACAGGTGTGGGCCACATCCAGTTTTTGTGGTGCTGGGGAATCAAACTCAGGGCCTTGTGCTTGTTAGGCAAGCACTTTAACCACTGTGTCATTATTCTTCTAGCCTCTCCGCCCCATTTTAATTTTGAGACAAGGTCTTACAAAGTGGATCAGGGTGGAAACTTCCAAACTTCCAATCTTCCTAACTGAGCCACCACCTAGTTCTGGGATTATCAGCTGACACTCCCAGACTTTGATTAGCTTGCCTTTTTTTTTTTTTTTTTTTTTTTAAAGAAGGTGTCTTGCTCTGTAGTCCAGGCTGGCCTCAACTCAGAGGATTCCTCCTGCATCAGTGCGGGGATTATAGGTGTGTGTCACCATGCCTCGTTGGCCTAGTTAATGTGCTGGGGAGTGGAACTCAGAGCCCTGCGTCTGCTAAATAAGCATTTTAACTGCTGAACTACATCCCCATCTTGTTCTTTAAACTGTGTTAAATTGTTCAGAAGTCAGAATTTCTATCAAAGCGTAGATATAAGTGTAATATTTATTAGCAAAAATGTAATTTCATTGACTGTGGATCTCTTTCAAGAACTCTTTATAGTATTAAGTGTATCGAGAAGTGAAGTATCTTTTCAGGGAGAAAGCAAAGCAAACTGCAGTGTGCTGTGGCTAGCACGTGGGGAAATCACTGTTGACAGTGGGACCTAAGAAATAAACATATGAAGCTGGAGGAAAAAGGCAGTGGTTAGAGCGCTTGCTTAGCAAGAGTAAGGCCCTAAATTCAATTCCCCAGCACTACATAAACTGGGGATGGTGGTGCACGCCTGTAATCTATTGTTTAAAAAAGAGAGATTATATTGTTCATATGTTATAGTTTGGGATTTCCCTAAATGTGACTTCCAAATTGCTTTTTATTTCTTTTTGCAGATCTTTGTAGAATTTGACGGCTGTAACTGGAAGCAACATTCCTGGGTTAAAGTTCATGCTGAAGAAGTTATTGTGCTTTTGCTAGAAGGGTCACTTGTATGGGCACCTCGGAAGGACCCAGTTCTTCTCCAGGGTACTCGAGTCTCAATTGCACAGTGGCCAGCCCTGGTGAGTATCTTTTATTTTATTGTTGTATTTATTTATTTTATAGTGTTAGGGATGGACTTAGGGCATTTACACTGAGATTCACCTTCAGGCCCCCTTTTATGTGATACTGGGAGTGGAACCCAGGGCCTTCACATGCAGCTACAGCCTCAGTTCCTTTTTTATTTTTGTTTTGAGACAGGGTCTTGCTAAATTGCCTAGGCAATCCTCTTGCCTCAGCCTCCCAGACTATGGGGATTACAAGCCTGCACCACCAGGCTGGCCTCAGCCCATTTTCATTTTTGATTTTGAAATAAGGTCCTGCTAGCTCACTAAGTATCTCACACTAAGTGCAAACTTGGGATCCTTCTGCCTCAGCCTCCCATAGACCTAGAATAATAGGCTTGTACCAATGGGCCTGGTTTATTATTTGTTCATTTATTTAGTGGTACTAGGGATTAAACCAAGGGCCTCATGTATGATAAGTGTGTGCTGAGCTATACTCTCAGCCTCCTTTTTTTATATGTAAGTCCCAGTTTTATTTATTTTGAGACAGGGTCTTGCTCAGTAGCCCTTGCTGTTCCTAAACTCACTTGTGTAGCCCAGGCTGGCCTTGAACTCGGGACAGCCCGCCTGCCTCAGCCTCCAAAGTCCTGGAATTATAGGCATGCACTACCACACGCAGCCCCAGCTTTATGTGGTGCTGGAGAGTGAACTCAGGGCCTTATGCTTGCAAGGCAAGTGTTTTTACTGTTGTGCAATTCCTCCAGCCCCTACCAGCCCCTTGAATGGCTTTTATTAGGCAGAGCCATATTGAAGCTTTACCCTGCATGAATATAATGTTTACCCAGTAGCTAAACTGTATTTCCCAAAAACTAAATGCTTTGTTCTTAACAGTACTTTTATCCGGAGGTCAATAAAGCAAATACTGAGCAATTGCCTCCTGTATCCTCCAAAACTTTTTATATGAGATAATGTTTGATACTTCTTATTTTTCAGTTTTCTTCTTAATAACAAAGTCGATTTTCCCCCTTGAGACAGAGTCTCCTTCGATAGCCTAAACTGGGCCTCAGACTCATGGTGATCCTGCCTCAGCCATGCCAGTGCTGAGATCACAGAGGTACACTCACCACGCCCAGCTCATGTGGTACAGGGGATGGAGCCCAGGGCCTTGCCCTTGTTAGGCAGATGCTTAACCGCTGTGCTATGCCCCAGCCTTCATAGCAATTTTGAAACAATATAATCCTCAAAGTTCTTTAATTTTTAAATGTTTAATGAATTTTTTGTAAAAGTTATAACATTTAATTTAATCTTAGTTCATTCTCAGTTCTCCTGTGGCTAACCAAATTAAATAAGTAAAAATAGTATATTTTATACCTATTAGCGCTCTCTCTTGCTCACTCTCGTGTTCGCTTTCGTTCTCACCTGCTCACTTGCCACATCACTCTGTATAGCATCCATTATTTATTAAACTGTCTTCTCTGTCTGTCTTTTTATTTGGTTGTTCTTATTTACAGTGGCAGGTTTTTTTTTGGGGGGGGGGTTCTTTTTTTTGTTTGTTTTGAGGCAGGGTTTCACTCTTGCCTAAGCTACTTCTAATTTCACTTTATAGCCCAGACTGATCTTGAACTCACTCCATTCCTCCTGCCTCAACATCCCAAGTGTTGGGATTACAGAGTGCTAGGCCTCATTTGCAGTGCTAAGAATTGAACCTAGGTTCTTCGGCATGCTAGGAAAGTGCTCTACCACCCCACCCTGTTCCCCTCCGTGCCCCACACTTTTTTTTCTCTCATTGTATTATATAGGGTATTGAGCCCAGACATCCCCAGCTTTCTTTTGGGGGAGGGATGATTAAGCCCATGGACTTCACATCCTTTGTTTGTTTGTTTGAGACAGAGTCTTGCTAAGTCATTGAGTTGCCCAGGCTGGGCTTGAACTTGCAGTCTCCGTCTCACCTTTGCAGAATGCTGGAATTACAGGCATACAAAACCATGCTTGACATAAATGGCTGAAAAACAAATTTGAGAGTTGGGTGGTGCTAGAGAATCAAACCCAGAACCTGGAGTTTGGGAGGCAAGAGGTTTAACTGCTGATTATACCCCCAGCCCCGTTTTGTTTTGCTCTTGCGTTTCTTTAGGACAGGGTCTCAGTAATTTGCTCAGTTGCCAGGCTGGGTGCAAACTTGTAGTCCAGGCCAGTGTCAGCCTCTCAGAGCGCCTTTCGTTTTTTTGAGACCATTTTCCGATTAAATTTGTATAAATGGGTATAGAGACATGGGTTTTACACACTTATTTATGTAAGAAATGGCAGTAAGATATTACCTATGTATATTTATACCAGTGATTATTTCAGAAATCTCACAAAGATATTAGGAGGACTAGAATAACAGTATAACATTTAATTCTGGAGACTTACTATAATTCAAGATTAGTTTGAGCTCTACAGAAAATAAGGAATTTCCCATTCCACTTGTCCTTTTTAGCTATAAAAGTAAATTTTAGCAGTTGCTTCCTATGATTATCTATGGTTAGTAATGTTGGTTAGGAAATGTTTCCCAGAGCTTAATGCCTTAGCTTGTCTATATTTACTGGGATGAAAGATAACACTGGTGAATTCATTTCAAAGTTCTAATCAATTTCTTGCCATTGTGCTTCACAGACATTCACTCCTCTGGTAGATAAACTGGGTATGGGGTCTGTGGTTCCGGTCGAGTATCTTTTGGATCGAGAGCTTCGTTTCCTGTCAGATGCTAATGGGTTACATCTGTTCCAGGTACTTCAGTGTGTTCCATTCTTTAGCCAGTTAGTTTTCTCATTGCTGATTTCTTTGTTGATTTCTTAGTAAATTCCCTTGTGACTTTTTAAAGTTTCTTTGCTTCCTTAAAAGTATGTTTAGAGACTGAGGCTTCTTTCTTCTTATGAGTACCCTGGCCCCATCCTAAGGCCACTTGGGACTTAAGACCAAAATTCTAAAAGCCCCTGTAGAAGAGTTATCTTCTTGGAGGTGAGTGCTTATGTAACTTGAGTCTGAGGACTCCTCTGCTTAGTTACAGTAAGGTTGGGTAAGTGTGGGCTGGTTCCAAGCAGCTTGAGGTATTATTGAAGAGTTTAGGTATGCCTTTAGTCACAGAAAAAGGATGAATTAATAGCTTAAACAAACTAGCATCTGAGTTGTAGTTTCAGAATTTAAGAATGGTCCTATTTATTTCTTACTTGTAAGAGTTGCTATATGAAGGTTGAAAACTGGAAGACTGCTGAGAGTTTTAATTTTTTTATTGATAAAGCCAAAAACAGTATTTCCCAACCTGTCTTCTATGAGCCATAAATGAAGACTTGTTTAGGTTACGTTGTTTTCCCTTGTAAGTCCTCACTTTATAACCTTAGTGTTTATATGAGATGACACTTGGTAAGTGTTGGTTAAATACCAAAATACTAACAAAAATTGTACATGAAATAAGCTGTTTTGTGGTCAAATAAAGTGAACACCACTGGCCTATATAGGTTTCTTTCCTGTATTACTTCTCAGAATCACTAGTGAGCCATTCTCTGTGGAAAGATACATTATATAGTATTTTCTAAGCCAAATTGGTCCTAGCATCCTTAAGTTTTGCAAAAAGCAAATTCATGACACTAGTTCGTACTTTTTTGGCAATTGTTGATACAGAGCTCCTTGGTATATGATTTTTCACATCTAGGTAGATATTAATTGCTATTAATTTTAATATTCAGTTGTTTCTTCCTTTATCCCTGCCAGATGGGAACAGATAGTCAAAACCAAATTCTTTTAGAACATGCTGCACTGAGGGAGACGGTTAATGCTTTGATCAGTGACCAAAAGCTACAAGAGATATTCAGCCGAGGTAAGAATAGGTAGTTTCTGTCCCTAAACTCTGAATTGGGTGAAATATATCAGTGTTGAATGATAGAATGGGACACTATGCAGCTATAAACAGTTGTCTTTATCTTGTTTTTGTGTGTAGAATCAAAAGTTTTCTGTTCAGTTAGCTGGAGTCCTAGAGTAAACTGGAATCTAATCAGACCGGTGTTTCCTGTTCATTTTATGTTTCAACATAGACAGTTTTGTTTTGTTCTGTCTTTTTTATTTTTTATTTTTTTCAAATAGGGTCCCATCGTAGTCCAGGTTGGTTCTGAACTCACTAGGTAGCCCAGGCCAACCTTAAACTCACAGTAGTCCTCCTGCCTCAACCTCCCAAGTGATGGGATCACAGGTGTACTCCATTACACCTGGCGTATGTGGCCCTGGGGAATGAACTCAGGGCTTTCCGCTTACTAGGCAAGCACTTTAACTGCTGGCGTACACTCCAAGCCCAAGACTTACAAAGAAAATGTTTCAATGTTAGTGCACGGAGAATGCAGCCTTTAGCTAGAAAATCTTCACTTTTTATTGAACTTACTAATACAACTTTCATAGAAAGTGAAGATAGTCAATATCAACAGATAAAAACTTTTCATTTTATATTCGTACAACAGTACATCGATAGATTCATCCACATGAATACCATAATGTTTTTTTTTTCTTTTTCTGGTATTGAGGCTTGGGCTTGAATCCAGGATCTTGTACTTGCTAGTCAAGTGCTCTGATACTACAAGACATCTGTACCTTTTCTTACTTTTTAAAAATTTGAGATAAGGTCTTGTTAAATTGCCCAGGCTGGCCTTGAATTTGTGATCCTCCTGCCTCAGCCTCTTGTAGCTGGGATTATTTAAGTGTTCACAATGCTACCCAGTTTAGCATATTGTCTTTTATTTTTCTCTATGTTTTTGCATTACTGAGGATGGAAGCCATGACCTTTGAACTGAGTTACATCCCAAGTCTTCTTTATTTTTTGTTATGAGACATGATCTTGCTTATTTACTCAGGCTGGTCTTGAACTTAAGTCCTCCTGCCTCAGCCTCTTAAGTAGCAGCAGTTGCAGATCACATTCATCACATTCATGTGTTTGGCTGCTTTTTTCTTTTCCTTTTTTGAGCAGGGGTTTGCTCTGCAGTCCAGGCTGGTCCTGAACTCACTATGGAGCCCAGGCTAGCCTTGAACTCATGGCAGTCCTCCTGCCTCAGTCTCCCGAGTGCTGGAATTACAGGCATGTGCCGCCACGCCCTGCTTATATGGTGCTGGATAATCAAACTCGGGTTCTTAGCGTTTGACCTAGTGCTTGCTAGGCAAGTGCTTTAACCACTGAGCCTTTCCTCCAGCCCCTGGCTGCTTGTTATCTTTCAGCATACACAGAGAAAGGGCTGGGAGTGTAGCTCAGTGAATGTATGTTGCCTAGTATGACTAAAGCCCTGGTTTCAGTCCTCAGCATCAGGAAGGAAGGGAGGGAAGGAAAGAGGAAAAGAAAAATAGATTAATAGTTCTGAAGTATAGAAACAGGCTTTCTTCAAGATTCTATCCGAAGGATAGAGTACTGCTTCTTTTATTTTTTCTTTTATTTCATGTCTACTCCTCTTCTGGTCCTCATAATAATGGTTTGCATGAACAAGTATCTTATATTCTAAAGAAGATAAAAAAATGACACTTAAGGGCTAGAGGAATAGCTCAGCGGGAAGGTACTTACCTAGCAAGCACAAGGCCCTGAGTTTGATTCCCCAGCACCACATAAACTGGGCATGGTGGTGCACGCCTATAATCCCAGCACTCGGGAGGCTGAGGCAGAAGGATTGCCTGAGTTTAAGGCCTGTGCAGGCTGTGTAGTGAGTTCAGGGCCAGGCTGGACTGTACCAAAAAAAAAAAAAAAAGACACTTAATCATGGACTAGTATAGAGGAAGAAAGAATGTGAGGAAAAATTGGTAACAGAAGAAAACTGTGCAGAATGAGAGATGGCAGTTTATAAGAGTATATATTGAAAAATTAAGGAAGCTTAATTATAGCTCTGAGAGCAAATAATCTAAAATTGGCTGTATAATCTCAAATGTACAGCAATATGTGGTATGTGGGTATGTGGGAGAGAGAAATTGTCCTCAGAGTGCTAGATGAAATTGCAGGATAGCATTACCTCTGATAAAGTAATATCTTTGAAACTGTGTTTCTAGGAATATGCTATGTTTGTGTAAACTGTTATTAGTGCAGATGCCGGAAACCTCATAAATTAAACTCTCCACCCACTGTTACTTAAAGATAACAGAGTATTGTCATACATGATTCTTAACTTAGAATGGCACATTCAGCTCATGGCCTCCCACTGGTCTCATGTTTGTGTCAAATATCTGATTACATTCCCATGCTACCTGTAGTTTTTGATTCATAAGTTTTCTTTCCTGTATTACTTGTGAAATTTTAAGATCAAGAAAAGGTAGAATTGGGGGCCCAGAAGGTTTTTAAGTAATCCAGATAAGAGTAACAAGGATCCTTTTGTAACAAAGATCACTGGGAAAAACATTTATGTTTTATTTTTAATTTGCTGGATACAGGGACTGGGGATGTAGCTTGCCCAGCATGGATGAGGCACTGGGTTCAAGCCCCAGAGCCCCCAAAGAAAAAATTGTGAAGTATGTTAAATGTGGATTTGGTCCTTTACTCATCTCTGCACAGGAGACTGAAATTGCCAGATATCTGCATCATACAATTTTCATCAGCTATTAGAGACAACTATGATATATACCTTAGTCAAAAATTCTAAATTCTGACTGATCTCTCCCTTAGGTCCATACAGTGTTCAAGGTCACAGGGTTAAAGTCTACCAGCCAGAGGGGGAAGAAGCATGGCTGTCTGGTATTGTGAGCCATCAGGATTCTATTACCCGTCTCATGGAGGTGTCTTTAACTGAGGTGAGGCTCTGTTACTGTCTGCTTTCCATCCATCTCCATGCAGAGGGTGGGGAAAACAAGCACTTCAGTACCTACAGGAAGACTCGGATTCAGCCCTGACTCTCACTTAACGATTGTGGCAGAGTCACCTCACTGTTCTCATCTGTAAGGTAGGGGCAATTGTGTAAACTTGTACTGATTTCACTTACATCACTGTTTTGAGGACTCAGATAATACACTTGAGAGAGCTTCTTTGAAATCAGTAAAATAGTATGTCAATGTTTGGTTGATATTATTTATCATATTTATAACACCAGTTAAAACACTAGTCATTTAGCTGGTAGTAGTAGTGCATGCCTGTAATCCCAGTCCAGAGGGAGGCTGAGGCAGAAAGATGGCACGTTCAACCCCAGCCTGGGAAACTCAGTGACATAGTATGACCCTGTCTCAAATAGATTTGCCCTTAATAATTGCATATTATGTAAACGTAAGTGCTTTTATATATACCTTTATTAAAATCTTTAAAAATTAGAGTAATCTTCATTTAAAGTTTTCAAATAGTATACATATATAAAGTAGATTATGGTGCTGGGGAATAGCACAGCAGCTAGAGAGCTTTTCTAGCAGGAGCAAGGCTCTGGATTCTATTTCTCGGTGCCACATAAGCTGGGTGTGGTGGTATACACCTGTAATCCTAGTACTCCAGAGCTGAGGCAGGAAGATTACCATGAATTTGAGGCCAGCCTGGGCTACACAGTGAGTTCAGGGCCAGCCTGGACTACAGAAAAAGATCCTGTCTCAATCCATCAACCAGTAAAAGAGATTGTAAAAGCTGCTTCTTCCCCTAAGCAGCTGTCACCTCTCCTAGTCACCGTTGACACCTTGGTGTATATTTCCTATTGTTCCAGATATATTCTATGTGTATGTGTAGGTATATAATGATATTTTTATATTATATTATATATTCACATGACATATTTAGGTAAGTTATATTTTAATAATAAATGGGATAATATAATACATACAGTTACTTATCTAATTTAATTGTATATAACAAATATTTGTATTAGTATAATGATCTGACTTATCCTTTTAAAATAGTGTATATGCTGCACACGCCATTAATCCCAACATTCAAGGCTGAATTAAAAAGTACAAATTTGAGTCGTTTGTAGGAAAATGGAAGCACTTTGAGACTATTAATGTTCAAAATAAATCAGACTGAGAAAGTTAAATATCATACCACACCATAGAAAATGTAAGAGATACGGAGGAAAGTAATAAGTTGGACTTTCGGGAGAGGGAAAAGGGAAGTGTGGGAGGGTGAGAGGTTGATAAGGGGAAAAGGATGTGCTATGTAAATAAAATATAAAGTAAAAAAATAAATTCTAAGTCAGTATTCCGTGTTCTTACCGCTATAACATAGAAAAAGAAATGCAATGCAACCTAAAAGAAATAATGAAGAGAAGAAAAGAGGCTAAGGCAGGAATGTTGCTATGAGTTTGACTGGACTACATGGTCAGCCAGAATCAGCCTAGCAGAGAGGGGGCCTTCCTCAAAAAAGTGTGCTGTTGCATAAATGGATATAATTAATTTCATAACTAATTTAATTTAAAATTGAAACATTAAATCATTATAACTATTTTTAGTAATACAAATAATGACATAATGCCGCTGGAAGAATAGCACAGAGGTTAGAGCGCATGCCTGGAAAGTGCAAGGCCCTGGGTTCGATTCACCAGCACCACATAAGCTGGGCATGGTGGTACTTAGTACTTGGGAAGTTGAGGTAGGAGGATTACTGTGAGTTCTGAGCCAGCTTGAGCTATATAGTTAGTTCAGGACCAGGCTGGAGTAGAGTGAAAACCTGTCTCCAAAAATAATAATAATATTAATAACACAGTGAACATATTTAAACATTCTTTCACATTCATTGTTTATTAGAATTTCTTTGTTGTGTAGTTGCTAGGTCAAAAAATATTCACAATTTGTTCAATGCTTTTTGTCAGTTGACCTCTCTTGAAGTTTTCATTGTTTAATAACAATTCTTTCAATGATTGTTGATTCTGAAGGTTTTTGGTTTCATAATATACTGGTAAGAATTTTTTAGAGACATGGAATTTGAGCTTAATATCCTAAAAGATATAAACTGGCGTTGAACTCAAATCATTTTTTAATCATTTACTTAACAAATACTCGAATATTTACCATATTCCAGACCTTGTTTCAGATGTTGTTGCTATAGTGGTGAATGAGATTGTGGAGATTCCTGTCCCGTGGAGGCTTCATTCTAGTAGGACAAAAAGAGTAAAGTGATAATGATATAGATTAGGATAATGCATAATTATATCTTGGTAGACAAGGCAATAAATGTCCTTTTCTCCTTTTTTCATGTGTTCTGCTGTCCTGCTCCTGCTGTAGAGTGGTGAGATCAAGTCAGTAGATCCCAGACTTATACATGTGATGCTGATGGATAGCTCGACGCCCCAGAGTGAGGTACGGACATGGAGTAAGCCTGTCAGTGGAGGCGGGTTCACATTACCTTGTTGGGTGGATTACTTACATGTGTGTTTCCATGGATGCCCTTTGGAGTTGTTCAGCTCTGCTACTCTGCAGCTTTGGTTCTTTCTATCAATTGTCTAGTAAAGGAGAGATAATCTCAAAAAAAGAGACTTAGTTCAAATAACCTCTTTAAGTTATAGTTGTACTAGCTAGTTGTTGTAAATTTTGAGTCCTGACTATTTCTTATATTCTCTGAAGACAGATATATTTGAAAGAGGTGGTAGACATTTAGAA
The DNA here is from genome assembly GCA_004027205.1 of Ctenodactylus gundi. Taxonomy (NCBI): domain Eukaryota; kingdom Metazoa; phylum Chordata; class Mammalia; order Rodentia; family Ctenodactylidae; genus Ctenodactylus; species Ctenodactylus gundi. The sequence goes on from PVKB01004065.1 coordinate 50,803, forward strand.
CTGCACTAGCAGGCATAATCATTGTCATACCTCGTAACAGGAAATGAACAAAAAGCTACATGCTCTTCCCCCCCCCCCCCCCTTAGGAGGCAGTAAGCTCCAAGCGAGTCTGAAATCCTACATTCCCAAATAGAATTTAATCAAAGAGGCACCTAGTTCAGTGCTCAGCACACAGTGGATTATTTTATAATTATTGTGAACCAAGCCAACTCTTGGTTCATTCAGAATTACTCTAGCCCCCAAAAAGTTACATTATAAATATTTGCCTGAACCAGTCAAGGAATCTTGTGTGAATTTCTTTTAATAGGCCACCTATCCATATATGCCACTCTATAAATATTTTTCCTTGTCCATTCCAGCTAAGTGTTCATTCTTCTCTCTCTCTTTTTTATCATCTAGTCATGCTTGACTTGATAAAACAAGACCAGAATAGGAAGGGAAGAATCAGGGTGCACTTTAATAGCTCTTACGTGTTGTATTATCACAGATCAGATGGTTCTCTTGACTGTGTTTGCATGCTGCTACTTTTATGGTTTATTGGGTCCCATTTTCATTCTTTTTCTTATTTCATGTCATTCATTGAGCATGTAATATGTGACAGGTACTATTCACCTGGCCAGTAGCACTGGATAGGACCCATCTCAGTGTCCTGAGATACCACGTATGAGTAGCTTTCCATAAATAGCATACATGTGTAAGTTATCACGTAAGGAATATTAGGGGTTGTTGTGAGCCAGGCCCTGCAAGCAGGCTGGAGGAATTAGAAGATTGGTCTTTGATTTTTAGCAAAAGATGTTGATTTTCCCTTTTTGACTTTGCCTTTATGTGACTGTTTTGTTGACTAGCAAAGTATAGTTGTCATTAACAGTTTGCCATGTGTCACAGTGGCCCTTGTTAGAGATCCATGATCACCTCTCATTTCTCTCAAGTGTGAGTATGAGTCAGTGGGCAGGAAAGAAGGGTAGACTTGCAAGATGTTGTGGCACACACTTGTAATCCCAGGTACTAACGGAGCTAAGGCAAGAGGATCATAAGCTTGAGGCTAGCCTGAGCAATTTTCTAAAACTCTTTATCAAAAGAAAGAAAGAAAAATGGAGTGGCGCTAGAGGAGTGGCACAGCGGTTAAGGTCCAGAGTTCAGTTCCCCCCACCACATAAAGCTGGCATGGTGGCTCACGCCTGTAAACCTAGCACTTGGAATGTTGAGGCAAGAGCCCAACCATGAGCTCAAGACTAGCCGGGGCTAAATAGTGAGTTCAGAACCAGTTTGGGCTTCAGAGGAAGACCCTGTCTCAAAATAAATAAATAAATAAAAGGAAAAGGAAGAACCAATTTTACTGAACATATTTTTGTAATTAAAAACGCTGAAAAGTGGATAGTGATAGAGTTTGAAGAAAAGATAAAGGTTAAAAGAGAAAGAAATAGGATGGAGGAATGGCTCGGTGGTTTAAGCACAGGCAAGTGCTCAGTACCAGAGTTCGATTCCCCAGTACCACATAAACTGGGCGTGGTGGCGCACACCTGTGATCCTAGTAGAACAAGATCCTGTCACCAAAAAAAAAGAGAAGGAAATAAAAACAGTGTTTAGCAAATAGAAACAATCTTAAGTGAAAGATTTGAAAAGCTTATGTATTACTAGAGGTGTGATAAATACTTAATATTTTTCTATTGCTATTATATAAATATATATATTTTTTGTTTGTTTGTTTTTGAGTATAGTCCAGTAGTAGCTGAGGCTGGTTTCTAACTGATAGCAATCTTACTGCCTCAGCTTTTCAACCCCTGGGATTAATAGCCATGCACCACAATATCCAGTTTATGTGGTGCTGGGGAATCAAGTCGCTATCCATGTGCTTGCTAGACAAGAGCTTTAACCACTTGGCTATACGTCCAGCTCCATTATTACTTATATATTTGGAAACTCAGATAATATTTTCTGAAGTAATTCTTGAACTTTAAGAGTTGTAAAAGGCGAGCCGGGCATAGTGGTACACATCTGTTACCCCACTGCTTGGAAGGCTGGGGTGATAGGTCACAACTTCAAGGCTGGGTTAGACTAGATAGCAAGATTCTTGTCTCAAATAAAAAACATAAGCTGGGCATGGTGGTGCATGTCTTTAATCCCAAGGCAGGAGGGTTGCTGTGATTTCAAGGCCAGCCTGAACTACAGAGTGAGGTCCTGTCTACAATAAATAAATAAATAAATAAATAAATAACCAGAATTGTAGAAGGAAATTAAAGGAGAAAAGATAGAAATGAAAGCAGCAAAAAAGAAAAATACCAAAACTATACCCAGTGAGAAGAAATACCAAATTTGAAACCATTTCCATTATAGAGCTATAATAACAAAGATATAGCCTACAAAGAATAAAAGACAATGAGAAGCAGGTGGTGGCACATGCCTATAATCCTAGTTACTTAGTAGGCTAAGAGAGAAGAATCACAAGTTTGTGGCTAGCCTGGACAACTTAGTGAAGACCTTATCTCGAAGTAAAGTCAGAAGCTCTGAGAATATAGCTCAGTGTTAGAATGCACACCTTCCATGCACAAGGTCTGGGTTGCTGAATAATAAAGTAAATTAAAAAAAAGGACAGTAAGAGTAGATGAAGTGGGTAAGTATTCATGGCTAAAAAGCTGTATGTCATTTGGTTATTGGCACCCCAACACATGTGTCTGAATAAAATTAAAAACCTGCTTCAAAGTGGGACGGATCCTCATCTAAAGATGTTCTAGATACAAGTCTTCACCACACAAAGACTGTTCAAGAGAATGTTAGTTGCATTTGTGTCACACACCTTTATCCCTCTCAGGGAAAGCCTTCAGTGAGAGATGGGAGTTGTCTCTTCTCATGCATATCTTCTAAATTGTGTGGCCTCTCAGACATGGCACGATGAGATTCTGTTAGATAGCTTGAAGTTACCAGGAAAGAGATTGGGCTCTTCAATCCATGGAGCCTGATTTTTTTTTTTTTTTTTCTTTCCTGTGTCTAATGCTTTCAAGTAAAGTCTGGAGATGAGTCAGGTCCACATAGTGTCTATATTAGCAGTCCAAACTTGTCTTTGTTGAGCTCACTTTTCCTTTGTTCACAGATCCACAGATGTTGGTTATAGTAATTTGTGGATAGAGGCAATTTCATTGTTAAGTACTTGAAATGCAGGTTTGTATCAGGAAAAGAAATATGCAGTAGAACAAGTTATTTCAAAGGGGGCAAATGAGCTCCCAGCTCAGCTCTGGCTGTTTGTTTTGTAAAAGAAATTTTGCAGATTGTTAAAACTCTTTTTTAAAATCCATTTGAAGTAATATATTTTATATACGAGATTTGCCAAGGAAGTGAACTTCTATTATCTTGAATGTGTGTGTGTATAAATTGAATCACAGGATTGGAGCTTTTTGAAAAACGAGTATCTTAGAGCTGGCATCAGAATTTGGCAGCTTATGCCTGCTATCTGCTTCTAGAGAGGGCAAAAAGATACTGGATTATGGTTTTCACAAAATAAAAAATCCCTTATAATAAATCTTTTTGAATTTTGTTTTGTAGGGGGGTACGTTAAAAGCAGTAAAATCTTCCAAAGGAAAGAAGAAGAGAGAGAGCGTAGAGGGGAAAGATGGCCGCAGGAGGAAAAGTGCTTCGGACTCTGGGTGTGACCCTGCATCAAAGAAATTAAAAGGAGACAGGGGTGAAGTAGACAGTAATGGGAACGATGGAAGTGAGGCAAGCCGAGGGCCCTGGAAAGGAGGTACTGCCAGTGGAGAGCCAGGGCTGGATCAGAGAGCCAAGCAGCCACCGTCTACTTTTGTCCCCCAGATTAACCGCAGCATTCGCTTTGCCACTTACACCAAAGAAAACGGCAGGACTCTGGTGGTGCAGGATGAGCCTGTAGGTGGGGACACGCCTGTACCTTTCACTCCGTACTCCACAGCCGCGGGTCAGACGCCTGTGGCCCCAGAGGTGGGTGGAACCGAAAACAAAGAGGCAGGAAAAACACTGGAACAAGTTGGCCAGGGCATGGTGGCTTCAGCAGCTGTGGTCACTACTGCAAGTTCCACCCCAACCACAGTGAGGATCTCAGACACTGGCCTCACAACAGGGACTGGGCCGGAAAAACAGAAAGGCAGCTGGTCGCAGGCCTCAGGAGAGGTGAGTTGCTTCAGGGGCAGATTTGCTAGATCTGGGTTCATAGTTTCACTTTCCTTTATTGTTAACACATTAAAAAGCATCTCAAATGCCCCAAGGAAGTAGTTTCAAGATGTGCTTAAATTATACTTTATGGATAGACCTTTATTGCTCACTGGGCAAATTTGTATGTCTTAATAACTTTATCAGCTCTTAAAAGTCGCCTGAACAATTGGGCTAACAAAAACTGATTATACAACCCAATTTAATGAGATGCTGAAATAGATGTGATGGGGAATCTTTGTAATTCGGTTTTCTGTTTGGTTCACGTAGTGGTGGAGCCTCCACCAGGCCAATGAGAGGCAAGGTCGACGAGTTGTCGAGCTGTTAATAGCAAGCACTCTTAATTCAAGCTCTGCATGTAAGCTTCCATCACTGTGTTTTCAGTTCATCATCTTATGTGACGTTTTCCCTTGAGGCTGGACAGCTTTCCATCATTTGGCACAGCCATGAAAGTTTTATTTTCCTTTTACTAATTTCATCCTTTTAAACCTTATTTGGAAAATTTGATGGATTTAATTACAGTAGTAGCCATTACTATTTTCTTTATCTGTTATATATGTGTTTTCTCTAAAATGAAACTTTTGTTAAATGTAAGTTAATGTTGTTGGCTCCTTAGTCCAAGTTTGAAACAGGGTTAAAATTTATTCTTTTTGCTAGTTTTTGTCACTAAATTATGATTCATCGTACTAGTCATAGTTCTTCTCAAATAGGCTATTTAGCTAGAGTAGGAGACATAAACATGAAATGCTTAATGACTTTTAAAAATTATATAAGCAGGGCATGATAGCATATACCTGTATTCCCAGCTACTTGGAAGGCTGAGGTAGGAAGATTGTTTGAGCTCTGAAGTTTGAGGCCAGCCAGGGTAGCATAGTGAGACCTCCATTTTGTGGGAGGAGTGAAAGAAAATAAAAGCAAATTATATATTAAAAATTACTGTGTGCTAAGTACTACATATTATAAATAAATACCTGAACTCCCCACTTGAAGGAGCTTACGTACTAAAATGGAATCATTTGGGTATAATGATGCCAGGTAAAACAGGCTGTAAGGCTGAGTGAGTAGGCACTTGGCTGGCACACGTGAGGTCCTGGGCTTGCCCCAGCACTATTAAAGCAAATCTGTTTGCATGTCATCTGCCTTCTTCTCTTTAGTACATACAGTTTGTTTATCTCTAGTGGGATGGGGAAAGAGATGAAATGCCTAGACAAAAGAAGGGAAGGCTACCAGGCATAGTAGCACACATCTGTAATGCTAGCCACTTGGGAAGCTGGGGAGGACCACAGATTGGAGGCCAGGGGCTGGAGGAATGGCACAGTAGTTAGAGCACTTGCCTAGCAAGCTCTGGCCCTGACCGGAGTTCAGTTCCTCAGCACCACCATAGCTGGGTTTGGTAGCACATGCCTGTAATCCCAGGAGTTGGAAAGCTGAAACAGGAAAATTGCCCTGAGTTTGAAGCCAGCTCAGGCACATAGTGAGTTCAGGACAAGCATGATCAACAGAGGAGACCTTGTCTCAATAATGATAGAAAACAAACAAAATAAACCTGAGGCCAACCTTGGGCATACACACACAGACACACATGCCAAAAAAAATTGAGACCAGCCACAGGCGCACACACGAACACACACACACACACACGCACGCACGCACGCACGCACACACACCTTGAATGCAAATTTTACACTGTTGGCCCGTATTTCTAACAGACCCAGGTAAGGATCTTAAGTGTATTTTCAGTATGTGTAAGTTGTCATAATATTTGAGTTACTGAAAACTAATTCCATGTTAAAGGCAGTGTGAATGTAAACAGGGCTTATAAAATAATCCTAATTTTATGTCCTAAAAGAAATCTAGTGGCTAGAGGAATGGCTTGGTGGTTTAAAGCACTGCTAACTACCCGAATTCTATTCTCCACTACCACATAAGCCAGACATGGTAGTGCATGCCTGTAATCCCAGCACTCTAGAGGCTGAGGCAGGAGGATTGCTGTGAGTCCAAGGCTAGCCTGGGTTCCATAGTCAGTTCAGGACCAGCCTGCATTACAGAGTGAGACCCTGTCTCAAAAAGAAGAAGAAGAAGAAGAAGAAGAAGAAGAAGAAGAAGAAGAAGAAGAAGAAGAAGAAGAAGAAGAAGAGATTGAATGTTTTACTTTTGGAATAGCAAAGCTGAACAGATGCAATGTGGGTTTGACACTATGTCTTTCAAACAGGTTGGAGAAGATTTCTGTGACCATTTTGCTAAAGTTTTAGCCTGTGTCCTCCTGCAATATGATTTGAAAGAATAGACACGATGTTTCCACTGCCTAATGTAAAAATACAGAAACAGCTATCATGCTCTTTCTAGCCCTAAAAACTGAGTTAAGATGAGTTTGTCCTCACTTTCTTATAAGGAAAGGATTTGAAACTTAATCATTTGAAGAAAAATGAAAAGCCATCCAAATTATCTTTCATTCATATGTGTATTTATTTTTAAATGATAACTTTAGTAGTGAAACATGAGCTGCTTCTGCTGGTTTCTTGCAGTCATGCAGGTGCCAAGGCTCCTGGCCAAATCCTGTTGGTGAAACAACAGCAAAACCCAAGGCTATGTCCGTCTGTTCTCTTTTTTGTGGGAAGGGGCCTTAAGTCAGTGCTTGTTTGGCATTGAAAGAAATTGAATTTTTTGATCCTAAAATTCTCTGAAGCGGTTACTGCAGATCTTAACTAGAGGAAGCCGTAGGTAGCCTCCCTGGTTCACATGCCTTTGGGCCACTCAAAAAATTTTGCCTTCGTAACCATTTCAAAATGTACGATTTTGTGATATGTAGTACATTCATGGTGTTAAAAGAAAAAATCACCACCCTCTACTTCCAGAAATTTTTCTTACCTCTAAAGGAAATCTGTATCCATTCAACAGTTATAGATTAACTTTTTTTGTGATACTGGGGATCAAGCATAGAACCTTCACACTGAGCTACATCCCCAACCCATTTTATTTATTTATTTGTTTATTTTGAAGTAAAGTCTCACTAAGTTGCTGAGTTTCCCAGGCTGGGCTTGAAATTTTGATGTCTTGCTTTAGCCTTCCAGAGTGCTGGGGTTATAGGTTTTTGTCATCTGGCCTGGCTAATTTTTATTTCTAGCATTAGTATTCTAAAGTGAATATTTACGCATGCCATCCTCCACTACTTAAAAGTTAAGACTTTGTTTTATTTTTATGTTTTTGAGACAGGCTCTTACTCTGGAGCCCAGGCTGGCCTTGAACCTATAGCAATCCTCCTGCCTCATCCTCCCAAGTGCTGGGATTACAGGCATGTACCACCACTAAACCCAGAGCCTTGTGCTTGCTAGGCATTTCTTCTGCTCTGACTTAGTTTTTTACGTAGTGCTGGGGGATTGAACCCAGGGCCTTGAGCATGCTTGGGAAGCGCTCCAACCACTGAGCTATGCTTTCAGCCCCTTCAAGTTAAGTTGTTTAGTAATCTTTAGTTTGCAGGTCAAGTATTAGTATCTAAGTTTTATGAAATTAATAAGTACTAAGTCATGGCTTGTAGCTACCTATGAGTGTCTCCTTGTACATATGTACAGGTGTATAATGTGTATTATATGCCCCTGTCCTTCCATATACATGCAGTCATTCACACGCACAAGTTAATTGAGATTGTAAGGATAAAAACAGAAAAATGTTTTATCATTTCATTCTCAAATTTGTTTTTCATCTTTTTTTCTTTTTTTTTTTTTTTTTTTTTTTTTTTTTTTTTTTTTTTTTTTTTTTTTTTTTTTTTTGAGACAGGGTCTCATTTGGTAGCCCAGGCTGGTCTTGAACTCACTGGTATAACCCACACTGGCCTTGGACATAGGACAAACCTCCTGCCTCAGCTTCCAGAATGGCATTACAGGCATGCACCACCACACCCAGCTTTATGTGGTGCTGGGGCCTTGCGCTCACAACGCAAACACTTTAATTTCTGTGCCATTCCTCTAGCCCCTCATTCTCCAACTTGTTGTGCTAAATATTTTTTTGTTCTATGAACATTTCAATATATACTTTTCCTTCTTGGAGCATTGTTGGATCCTAATTATAAAAAAGTTCTTGGTACATACCTTTAATTTAGTATCTTTAGGTCTAACATTAATTGAAACAAATATTTTAACTTTTAATTTAAACCCATAATTAGCCAGTTTCAAAAAAAACATTGATCTTGAAAAGACTTTAATGTACTGTGGGTTGTCAAAGCAGTGAGGTCACATTTTCAAAGACACAATAGTTTTAAATAAAGGAAAACATTTAACAGCAGTTCTGAAGGCTATTGAGGTAAATTGATATTCATAGAGATCACCAGTTTATTTCAAATAAAAATTGGTGTCCAAGAATCCTTTTTCTTAGCTCTGTACTAGTCTCTCTACTTCCAGATCCTGTAGATATTAAGAAGCCTTTACAGCTTCCTGGCAATAGTGACTGGTTGGGTACAAACGAAGGGAGTAGGAGTGTGAATGATATCCTGACATCACCTCTGGCTTACCTTGCTAAAATAAAGATGCTCTCTGTGGTCTCTGGCAGGCTTTTCCCCACTAGTGCTGGTGGAGTCCAGTTACAAGAGCAGATATGTGGAGTTGTAGGAAGAAAAGTTAATTGACCCACAAGAAATGTTGCTCTAGTGATAGCAGGACAAAGAAAAAGTTCATTGAGTTGTCACGAGAGGCCAGCATCACTAACTCAGGCTGTCTTCTTTTCAGAATTCAAGAAATTCTCTTCTGGCCTCTTCTGGATTTGGAGCATCTATGCCAAGTTTGTCGCAGTCTTTGACTTTTGGAAGTGGAAGGAGCCAGTCCAATGGGGTTCTAGCCACAGAGAGCAAACCTGTGGGCTTCTCTTTTGGTTGTAGCTCTGTATCAGAGTCTCAGAAAGACTCTGACCTCTCCAAAAACTTGTTTTTTCAATGCATGTCCCAAACTCTACCCACCAGTAACTACTTCACTACGGTTTCAGAGAGTTTGGCTGATGATTCCTGTAGTCGAGACTCTTTCAGACAAAGCCTTGAGAGCCTAAGTTCAGGCCTGTGTAAAGGCAGGTCTGCTCTTGGAGTAGACAGTAAACCAGGCTCAAAGGCTGGCAGCTCTGTGGACCGGAAAGTGCCTGCAGAGTCCATGCCCACCCTCACTCCAGCGTTCCCACGGAGCCTCCTAAATACCCGCGCCCCAGAGAGTCATGAAAATCTATTTTTACAGCCCCCCAAACTGTCACGAGAAGAGCCTTCCAACCCTTTCCTGGCATTTGTGGAGAAAGTTGAACATAGCCCTTTCAGCAGCTTTGCATCTCAGGCATCAGGTAGCTCTGCTCCCACTGTTACCGCCAAGGCACCACCCAGCTGGCCTGAGTCGCACGCCTCTGCAGACGCGGCATCTTTAGCAAAGAAGAAAACCCTCTTCATTGCAACTGACTCCTCCAAGCTGGTGTCTGGTGTTCTGGGCTCAGCTCTTACCGCAGGGGCCCCAAGCCTCTCTTCCATGGGTAATGGCCGCTCCAGCTCACCCACCGGCGGCCTCACTCAGCCCATCGAGATGCCCACTCTCTCCTCAAGCCCCACAGAGGAAAGACCAACTGTGGGGCCTGGGCAGCAGGACAATCCCCTCCTTAAAACTTTTAGTAACGTCTTTGGCAGGCACTCAGGAAGCTTTCTGTCCTCTCCAGCAGATTTTTCACAGGAGAACAAAGCTCCTTTTGAAGCTGTGAAAAGGTTCTCACTGGATGAGCGAAGCTTGGCTTGCAGACAGGACTCGGATTCCAGCACCAACAGTGACCTGTCAGATTTGAGCGACTCAGAGGAGCAGCTGCAGGCAAAGACTGGCCTGAAGGGGATTCCAGAGCACCTGATGGGGAAACTGGGCCCCAATGGGGAGCGCAGTGCGGAGTTGCTGCTGGGCAAGGGCAAAGGGAAACAGACCCCCAAGGGCAGGCCTCGGACCGCCCCCCTGAAAGGTGATCCCACTGAGGTTACACGTGTGCCTGGAATGCTTGTGCTCTTCTATGACAGAGGCCCTCACTCTAGTGGGAAGTTCTAGAATCTCATACATTACAGATCTGAAATAGCCTAGCACAGGTCCCTTTTCAGACCTGGTTCAGGATTGTGTTACTTCTATAACAGCACTACAAAAGGGTTATCTGTCTTCCTTGTTGGGCTATTAATTTTGGTCAGAAACTGTGTCCTTGTGTATACCTTATTCCTCTCTACCTAATGTTTGTTTGTTTGTTTGTTTGTTTCTTTAATTTGCTTTAGGGGAGTTATTGAAAACTGGTCTGCACTCCCACATAGCAACTTTTTGTAGACTTGATCAAGCAGAGGTTCACCCCTTCAGTTTGTGCCTCTCAGAAACATGTGTAAGAATTTTAACAGCTCTATTAGAGTTCTTTAAGGTTGTGAGGTTATGGTCCAGAAGTGTGTAAGAGAAAGTCTGGTGGTAAAGTAGCTGTTTTCATTAGGACCTGATATCCTGTGGAAGCCCAAAGGGCCTTGATTAACAGAGTGGCCATATTCTAAAGGACTTAAAACAGGTGGTGCTTACCTACTGCTGCCATGGGCATTTTACACCCGTGTCCAGAATTGTCTCACTGTATGGGGCACTTAGCAGATGCTTGCTCCTCCATGGTTTTTAGCTCCCACCTGAAGTCATTCTGCTCCCTATTGTGTCTTCTTGGTACATAATGGGAAGCAACCCAAGACAGGATAAGTGTCTGTCCCTAAGAGGATCATGTTAGGAGGTCCTGTTTATACCTGTCATGACATCTTTCTCCCTTCCTTGCTGCAGTAGGCCAGTCGGTGCTGAAAGATGTGAGCAAAGTAAAGAAGCTCAAGCAGTCTGGAGAGCCCTTCTTGCAGGATGGGTCCTGCATCAATGTGGCACCACATCTGCACAAGTGTCGAGAGTGCCGCCTTGAGCGGTATCGGAAGTTTAAAGAGCAGGAACAAGATGATTCTACTGTAGCCTGCCGCTTCTTTCACTTCCGGAGGTATCTGAACTTTTCTCTTTGTCTTTGTTTCTTTGCTCTCAGAATCTATGCCAAGGCCCTGTCATGATGTTAACTGTTGAGATTATAAATTGACGTGGTTTTGTCCATGGACAGTTGAAGTTGAGCAGTTTTAGCCCTGTGCTCTTCCATTTGAAACCACTCATATAAGCAGAAGGACACCACTCCGTGTTATGGATCCACCTCACTCACTCTTTGTTAGTGCTGGTAACTGGAGTCCCATTAGAGGGAAGGAGAAGTAAGATTAAGAGATAATGTGAAATGTTTTTTTTTTTTTTTTTTGAGAAAGGTAAAAAGGGAAAAAGAATTGAAATTTAGGTAGGTTTTTTGTTTTGTTTTTCTGTACTAGGACTTGAATCCAGGGTCTTCATTCTGAGCTATGTCCCGAATGCTTTTACTTTTGACTTCACAACTGTCTCACTATGCAGCCCAGGCTGGACTCGAGCTCATGATCCTCCTCTTGCCCCAGCCTCCTGTGTGCCAAAATTACAGGCCTGCATCACCAGGCCTTACACTAAGGGGGTACTGTTTGAAATAGGATGCTCTGAAAAAAAGAGCAGGTTGACCTGCAAGGGGTGAAAGAATAAACCCACAAAGTTTACCAGGGAGACAAGTATTGCAGACAAATGTAGATGCCCTGAGACTGTTATATTCCTAGTGTGTCCACAGAACTAGTGTAGCTAAAATAGAGTAAGGGAGGAGGCAAAGGATCAGTCAGGTCCAGATTTACAGGGCTGCCTCAAGGCTATTACCCTGAATAAGTCATTGGAACTTTCAAGCTCATGAGTGATACTGATGTTTTAAAAGTCACTTTGACTACGTGTTTGAGAATAGATTATATGAATGCGAGAGCATACATAAACACAGAGAAGTTCAGAGGCTATTAAAATTATCCATATGAGAATTGATGGTGGTTTAGACCAGAGGGGTGCAGTGGAGATGGGGGCAAGGGATTGGTTTCTAGGTATTCTTTCAGAGGGAGAATGCACATAGCTATTTGATAGGTTGGATGTAGAGTAGGAAAGAAAAAGGAGCTGGTTTCAGCTTTTGACCTGAAAACTGAAAGAAATGAGGTTGCTATTTGACAATAAGGGGCTTTCTCTGAAAAAAGGTTTGGGGAGGAAAATTAGTTTGAACTTAGGCATGCTAAATTTGAGGTAACTGTTAAACTTTCAGGTGCTTAGAGAGTAGCTTGCTTGGTCTCCCTCTCTAGAGTTAAGTCTATCCTGAAGGTACAAATTTGAGTATTACTTGGTATTTAAAGCCAGTAGTCTAATTGAGATCACCTCAGTTGTTAGTGTAGACAAAGTCAAGGAATTTGAGGACTAAGCTCTGATCCTCTCCCGTGATGGAAAGTATGAGAAGTAACTGGTCAAAGGAACCAATAAAAGACAGCCATGGAGGTAGGTGGAAAGCTAGGGAGTTGAGCTATCAGAAGACAACTAAAAGCATTCCCATCCTTGCATAGTTTAAAAAAGAAAGTATTTCCACGAAGACACAATTATTTGCATCAAATGATGACAATCAGATAAGGACAGTAGGTGACTGACGTAGCAAAATCGAATAATCTTGTCAAAAGAAGTTTTAGTAGAATAGCAGGTAAAATATTTGGCTGTACTGAACAAAGAGCAAGTGTGAAGGAAAAGAAATGGTGACAGTGAGCACTCGGAAGGACTTCTGATACGTGGAGGAGTATATGGGCCGAGGTGGACGAAATTGTATCATGTTGAACTGCTGATTTGGTATCTTTTTCACATGTCAATTTGGTTGAGGGGAAAGAGATGATGTAGAAAGGAAATGGCAGAACTAACAGAGGGATATCTTGGGGTTGCAGGAAGGGATAGGGTACAGGAAGCGACCCTGACCTTCACTGGGACCTCATTCAGAGCAACAAATCAGAGAACGTGGGCCCACTTGCACCAAGATGTGGTGTGGTGGTGGGAGCTTGTGGACATTGTCTTCGAGCTCCTGTCTGCTCAATGGAATGCAAGCCAAGATTCTTATGAGAAGGATAATGTTGGAGGTGTGAAAAAAATTTTGAAGGGAGTTGGGAGCATATCTCAGTGGTTAATACTTGCCTAGTATGTGCGAGGCTCTGGATTTGATTCCCTAGCACCACATAAAAATAAACTGGGGGGCTGAAGGGATGGCATAGCAGTTAAAGCGCTCGCATAGCAAGTACAAAGGCCTCAGTTCAATTGCCCAGCACCATATACCAGGCATTGTGGTGCACGCCTGTAATCTCAGCTCTTGGAAAGCTGAGCCAGGAGGATTGCTGTGAGTCCAAGGCTAGCCTGGGCTTCATAGTGAGTTCAGAATGAACCTGAACTGCAGGGTCTCAAAAACCAAACAAACAAGTGAACAAAAAAATAGCTGGGCATTGTGGCTCACATGTGTAATCCCAGTGCCTGGGAAGCTGAGGCAGGAGGATTACTCAGAGTTCAGAACCTACGTGGACTATAGAGGGAGACACCATCGGAAGGAAGGAAGGAAGGAAGGAAGGAAGGAAGGAAAAGAAAAAGACACCTAGGAGGGAATGTGCCAGGAAAATGGTGACTGCTGGCGGTACTGAGTGTGTACCTTGGGTGGGCTGAGTTTACAGTTTGACAGTGAGGATGCTCTTTGTTTTCCCCTAGTCACATTCATTAGTATGGATGTAGGTATAGAATAGGTGGATAGAAAAACTACCATCAAATCCCGTCTTATTTGTTGCTGGGACAGAATTTCCAACATTCACAATTTAAGAGAGAAAAGATATATTTTAGCTCACAGTTTTCAGAAGGTCCCACACAGTGTCCATGGGTGGCCAGCAAAGCAAATGGTGGAGATCTAGTCAGAAAAGCTCTTCATGGCATGGCAGACAGAAAGCCAAGTGAGAGAGAGGAGCAGTCATGTCTTGAGAACACAGTTAAAGGCCAGAGCTTTGCAAGGAAGAATCTGTGACAGAGTTTCTTCCTTCCTTCCTTCATTTAGTATAAGCTGCCAGTTGGGCCACCCATATCCTCAGTGGGTGTCCCGCCCTCACTTCCTGGCCCTCAAGTTAGTAATACTCCTCTGAAATCTCTGTTCTGACCACCCTCCCACTGCAGCAGGTTGACATAATCCCTGTAGTCAAGCCTCAAGCATCCCTTTTAGTCAGGCCTCACCTCCCAACTGCCCATGGTTCCATAGGATTCCCACTACATTCAAATACATGAAGCTTTTGGGAGACATTCCAGATCCAAACCATAACATCTGGTGACAACTTTCTAAATATCTGCTAAGTAGTAAGCCTTTCTATTAGTAGAGACCACATATAGTTGGCCATCTCTGTTGGTTCCATATTCACAGATTTAGCAGGGTGGTGCAGCAGAAGAGTGCTGGGCCCATATCCACAGAGTTAACTAATCATGGATTGAAAATGTGTTTAGGCTTATAATATATGTCCTGGACAAGAAGCTTTTATTTCTTAAACATTACAGTGTGGGGCTAGAGGAATAGTACCACAGTTAGAGCACTTGCCTAGCAAACACACGCATGAGTTCATTGCCTCAGTATCATATAAGCTGGGTATGGTGGCACATGCCTGTAATCCAAGCTCTCGGAAGCCTAAGGCAGGAGGATCATTGTGAGATCAAGGCGAGCCTGGACTACAGAGGAAGACCCCATCTCAAAAAAAAAAAAAAAAGAAGAAGCTAAAAACACAGTGTGACAACTATTTATATAGCATTTACATTATATACATTATTTTAAGTATTCTAGAGATGACTTAAAGTATAAGGGATGATGTACACAGGTTATACGCAAATGCTGCATTTGAAGCGAGAGACTTGAGTATCACAGGTTTTGGTGGCTGAGGAAGGGCGGGAGTGTGGCCTGGTGGAACCAGTCCCCTCTGGATCTCAAGGGGTGATATATTTAACTGTCTCCTTTCCTGTCTCAGGTTGATCTTCACTCGAAAGGGGGTACTGCGTGTGGAGGGGTTTCTAAGTCCTCAACAAAGTGACCCTGATGCCATGAACCTGTGGATTCCCTCTTCCTCCCTAGCAGAAGGGATAGACCTAGAGACCTCAAAATACATCCTGGCCAATGTTGGGGACCAGTTCTGTCAGCTTGTAATGTCTGAGAAGGAGGCCATGATGATGGTGGAGCCACACCGTAAGGCACCCTCTTGCTTGTCTTCCAAATGCTCTTAGTTTGGAAACTTGATTTTCTTTCCCATGAGAAAGGATTAGGAGTAGACGATGGTATCTTCAGTGTTGAATTCAGGCCATGCCAGTGGAATTTCTGTTTGTAGCAACCTATGGCTAAGGCCTTAACGATATCTAACAGATTTAATTCTTTCAGTCTTTGACAACCAAAAATCCCTTCCAGGCTGCCTTTCATTTTTGTCACCCAGCTGCCCACAGGTACATTTGGATCCCCATTTGGATTTGGTTCACCATGAGTATTCTCACTTTGAGTTGAATGAATTTGTACTAGTAAGCAGTACTCCGTGATCGTGCTAGATGCCATGTTTCCACCTAGAACCCACATTATCCAGTTATGATACTTCTATGTCTGTCATGCCTGTGAGATACTATGCACTGTTTCCAGATGAAGGAAAATCATAGGATGAAATTATGCCCTGGGACTGCAGAAAGAGCACAGTGATTAGAACTAGACCACTTGACTAGCAAATACAAGGCCTTGAGTTCAATCCCCTAATAACACATAAGCTGGGCATGATGGCTTACACTTGTAACCCCAGCCCTCATGAGGCTGAGGCAGGATAGTTTCTGTGAGTTCGAGGACCAGCCTGGACTATCAAGTGAGACTCTGTCTCAAAAAGAAAAGAAAAATTTATGCTCTAAGTTTCAAGAGAAATATATGTTGGTGGTTTTTTTTTTTTTTTTTTTTTTGAGTACTGGAGATAGAACCCATGTCCTTGGCACTATGCCATGCCCACAGCCCATTTGTTGGCTTTGATTTTAAGACAATGTCTTGGTTGCCCAGACTGGGCTCAAGCTTCCGATCCTCCAGCCTCAGCCTGTCAGAGTGCTAGAGTGCTAGGATTACGGGTCTAAGCCACTAGGCCTTGAGAGGGAAAGAGAGAGAGAGTCCTAAAATAAATTTTTATATATTTTTATTTTTTTAAATACATTTGTTTTTTTTTGGTTGGGTTCTTTTTACTGTGGAGTGAACCTCAAGCCTCACCCTGAGCTGTACCTCCCACCCTTTCCATTTATTTACTTACTTTTATTATTTTGAACAGTCTCATTGTGTTCCCTGGCTGGCCTCAAACTTCAGGTCCTGGGGCTGGAGGAGTGGCTCAGCTGTTAAGGCGCTTGCCTAAGCACTAGTTAAGTACCTAAGTTGATTCCTCAGCATCACATAAGCTGGGCGTGGTGGTGCACATCTATAATTCCAGCATTCACTCGGGAGGCTGAGACAGGAGGACTGCGTGAGTCCAAGGCCAGCCTGGGCTCCATAGTGAGCTCAGGACCAAACTGGGCTACAGAGCGAGACCCTGTCTGAAAGTAAATAAATAAATAAACTTCAGGTCTTCTCTTGTTTCAGCTTCCTGAGTAACTAAGCTCACAGACAGTGCCGTCAGGCCCATCTTTACAGTATCTTCAGTGACAGCATAGAGCATTATTTCCCTAATTAGCACTAGGCTATCATCCTGGTACTGCTGCAAGCCCTTGAAATAATCTGGTTTTGTTTTTTGTTTTGATATGTGGTTTTTCTTTTTTTGTACTAGAGATTGAACCCAGGGCTTTGCATTGAGATATAGCCTTAGCCTTTTTAATATTAGATTTTAAGGCAGAGTTTCACTAAATTGCTAAATTGCCGAGGCAGGGTTCAAGCATATGTTCCTTCTGCCTCTGCCTCCCAGATTTCTGGGATTACAGGCCTGTACCACTGGGCCCGACTGTGAATCTGGGTTTTATGGATGGACACAATGACTCGAATGGGGATCAGTGAACTTGGGGCTTTTTGCTATTGGTCAAGATAGTCAGCGTCAACAGTTTTCCTTTTTCTCTTTCCACCAGAGAAAGTGGCATGGAAACGAGCTGTGCGTGGCGTGAGGGAGATGTGTGATGTATGTGAAACGACTCTCTTCAACATCCACTGGGTTTGTCGCAAATGTGGATTTGGGGTATGCCTTGACTGTTACCGGCTCAGGAAAAGCCGTCCTCGCAGTGGTAAGCAAATACTGTTATCCTATGCAGTTGTAAGTTAACGTGTGTGTCCAGGGAGTTATGAGACTTGGACACCGGCATAGACATAGGCTTGTGCCCCCTTTGTAAGCTGCTTAGCTTCCTTCAACTTTGTTCTAGGACCATAGTTACTACATAGCCTATTTGGAAAGGCTGCAACAAGCCAAGAATTATTCTTGATCTTCCTTTCCCTTTTTGTTTTTAAATAATATATGTGCTGCTAAAGTGAACACAAATATCTATTGAGATAAAATTTATATGCTATAAAATTTATTCTTTTGAAGTATACAATTCAGTGGTGTAATGCAGAAGGTTGTATCAGAAGCACCACTACTGTGTAATTCCATTTTCATTACCCCCAAGAAAACCTTGTACCAGTTAGCCTCTACTCATTCCTACCTCCTCCACCCTTAGCCACGAGTAAGCTATTTTTGGTCTGTATAGGTTTTCTTGTTCTGGTCATATCATACAAGTGGAATCATCTAAACTAGGGATATAGCTCGGTGGTACAGTTCTTGCTTAGATGCATGAGGCTCTGGGTGCAATCCCTAGCCTTCTGTGCCTTCTGTGACTGGCCTGTTCTACTTAGCATAATGCTTTAGAATTTTACTGTCTTATAGTACATCTCAGTAATTCCTTACTGAGCTAGGTATTGTAGCATATACCTGTTATAACAGCGCTTAAGAGCTGAAGTAGGAGGATTGCAACAAGTTCAAGGCCAGCTTAAGCTATGTAGTGAGATCAGGGCTAGCCTGGACTGCAAAGCTAACTCTTGTCACATAAAACAACAATTACTCCTTTATACTGTCAAGTAATGTTCCTTTTTATTGATAAACTGCATTTTGTCCATTAGCTGATGAATGTCTGGATTGTCTTTATTTTTGACTAATATGAATAGTGCCAGTTTAAACATTTGTGTACAGTTTTTTGTATGTTTTCAGTTCTCTTGTTCATATATCTAGGAGTGGAATTTCTGAGTCATATCAGAGTTCTATATTTAAATTTTGGAGGAGCCTGGTGTGGTAGTATGTACATAAATTCCCAGCTACATCAGAAGCTGAGTCATTTAGGCTTTAGAGGCTGAATCATTTAGGCTTTGAGGTTCAAGGCCAGCCTGAGCAACACAGCAAAATCTTGTCTCAAAAAGTAATATTTATGAGTTCATAACCAGCCTGGACTGTAGAGTGAGACCTTGCCTCAAGTAATAAATAGTAATAATTTTAAAAAGGAAACTTTTAAAGAATGTGTAAACTATATTCCAAAGTAGTTGTGCTAGGGCTGGAGGAATGGTACAGCAATTTAAGCACTTACCTTGCAAGCACAAGGCCCTGAGTTCAATTCCTCAGCACCATATAAAGCTGAGTGTGGTGGCACAATTGACAAATACAAAAAACATTATTTATTGATGAATAAATGAAAAATGAAAAGCATAATGAGAAACCTTTATTTCTGTAAGCATAACTAAGATTTAAAAAACTGACAATACTGAGTTTTGACTAGTTTGTACAAGAAATATATCTCTTAAACATTGCTAGCAGGGGTGCAGATTGGTACCATTACTTTGGAAAGTAATATAGGTTTTTTGTTTTATTTTTGAGGCAGGGTCTCAGAATATACTGTCTGGCCCTGACTTTGTGATGTAGCGCAGGCTGCCCTCAAACTCACACCAGTTCTCCTAACTTAGCCTCCCAAGTGCTGGAATTACAGGCATGTGCTGCCATGCCCAGCTTATGTAGTGCTGGGAATCGAACTCAGGTCCTTGCACTGTAACAGCTGTGCTGTTCCTCCACCCCAACAATATGGTTCTTAAAGAATTGTAAAGTTAAAACAGCCATATGACCATATTTTATTCTAAATTTTTTTTACAAAAGGAAAGCATGTTCACAGA
Source organism: Ctenodactylus gundi (assembly GCA_004027205.1). NCBI lineage: Eukaryota > Metazoa > Chordata > Mammalia > Rodentia > Ctenodactylidae > Ctenodactylus > Ctenodactylus gundi. Next base: position 70,057 of record PVKB01004065.1, read on the forward strand.
GACTTTTATAGTAATATTTATTGCTGCTGTGTTCATCATAGCCAAAAATTAGTAACAATCCAGATGTTTACCACCAGTTAATGAAGAGGTAAACAGTGGTACATCCGTACGATGAAATACTTCTCAGCTATGAAAAGAGATTAATTTACTGATACTGTAACAATTCACCTATGTGCATCTCAGAAGCATTATGCTGACTATAAGAAATCTATCATAAATGACTGCATCCTCTATGCTTCTTTTACACTCACTGGTTTTAAACTCAGTTTTCCTGCTTCAGCCTCCCAAGTGCTGGGAATACAGGAATCTGGATGCACATCATCATGACCCACTGTATGCTTGCTTTTACATAAAATCCTAATTAGTATTAGAAATTTTAATTTAGGGACTGGAGGAACGGCTCAGTGGTTAAAGCGCTTCCTTAGCAAGTACTAAGTCAAGTGCTAAGTACCCGAGTTCGATTCCCCAGCACCATATAAGCTGGGCATGGTGGTGCATGCCTGTAATTCCAGCACTTGGGAGGCTGAGGCAGGAGGATTGCCCTGAGTCCAAGGTCAGCCTGGGCTCCATAGTGAGTTCAGGACCAGCATGGACTACAGAGAGAGACCCTGTCTCAAAAAATAATAATAAAATAAAATAAAATGAATTTTAATTTAGTATTAGAAAATTGATCATTGGTGGCCCAGGTTGAAGGAAAGGTATTGACTATAAAAAAGCTCAAGAGAGTTTTGGAGACACAGCGGACGTGTTCCATGTCATGCATGCTTGTGGGCAGTGTTTGTTCAGCAGAATACATTTGTTGAAACTCATTGAAGTGAACACATTTATTGTATGTCATTACACTGGAGTGAAGCATGTATATTAAAAGTTAGCTTTGTCTTTTTTGCCTGTGGATTAAATTGACCTTTGGGGTCCTAAAACTTCCAGTCTCTGGGAGAGATCCTCCCTGTGACCACAATAAAATAAGTGAAATCATGTCTTTGTTTCAGAGACAGAGGAGATGGGTGATGAAGAGGTTTTCTCTTGGTTAAAGTGTGCAAAAGGGCAGTCCCACGAACCAGAGAACCTCATGCCCACCCAGATCATCCCCGGCACAGGTAAGAAAGTTGCTTTTTTAGATTCGTCAGAAAATTTTTTTGTCTTTTTTGTTGTTGTTGAAGTAGTAACATGCCATAAAATTTGGTGGTTTGCCTTAGCTTTTTTTTTCTTATTATTAAGCCTCATATTTTTTCAGAATTTGAATCTTTATGTATGTATTAAGAAGGCATATGGGGCTGAAGGAATAGCACAGCAGTTAGAGCACTTGCCTAACAAGCAGAAGGCCGAGTTTGATTCCTCAACACCAAATAAGCTAGGTGTTGTGGCACATGTCTATAATTGCAGTGCTCAGGAGGCTGAGTACGAGGATTGCTGTGAGTTCAAGGCCGTCGTGGGCCACATAGAGAATTCAAGACCAGCAGAGACTGCAGAATGAGACCCTACAGATCTCAAAATTATTTTTTAAAAATAGAGTTCTTATGGCCTGTCCATATTGTGCTCCCCCTTTCTAATCATAGGAGGTCTTTATGTTTTCATATATCATTTCGCATTCCTTTTATTGGCTGGATAAGAATGAAAAAGCCAGTCCTTAAGCTTTTAGAAAGATCTCTGGCTTTAGCTTAAAAATAATTCAACTGAGGGTGGGAGGAATGGCACAGCAGTTGGAGTGCTTGCCTAGCACACACAGGACGCTGGGTTCAGTTCTCCAGCACCACACAAGCTGGGTGTAGTGGCATATGCCTGTGGTTCTAGAACTTGGGAGGCTGAGGCAAGAGAATTGCTGTTGAGTTTGAAACTAGCTTGAGCTATATATAAGTTCAGGACCACCCTGGACTGCAAAACAAAACCATGTCTCAAAAAAGAGGTGGGGGAAAGTCTATCTGAAAAGCCTGATTAAATAGTAGCGCAGTGGTTAAAGCACTTGCCTAGCAAATGCAAGGCCCTGGGTTCGATTCCCTAGTGCCACAAAATCTGGGTGTGGTGGCACATGCCTGTATTCCTACCAGTCAGGAGGCTGAGACAGTATTGCTCTGAGTTCAAGACCAGTCGGGGCTACCTAGTGAGTTCAAGACTAGCCTAGACTACAGAGCAAGACCATCTCAAAAAAAAAAAAAAAATCAGCTGAATTTAGCATGGTGCCCTATTACTATAGTCACGGCACCCTGGAAAATTGAAGCAGGAGTATTGCAAGGTCAAGCCCAGCCTGGACAATTTAATGTCTTAGAAAAAAACCTGTCTCAAAATTAAAAAGAGAGGTTGAGGATGTAGCTTAGTGTAAAAGTCCTGGGTTTAATCCTCAGTGCTACCAAAAAATGGAAATCCTATTGAAGGTAACCAGTCTCCTTGAATCTGTGAGGAAGGCAGTTAGCTTAACAATGATAATACACAGTCACGTTTGTGTTGCAGTCTGTTTACTGCAGTGATTCCCCTGGAATTTGCGCCCAGCTTCCACACTTACTGACCTGCACACATTCAAAATGGTAAATCTGTGGAGCTAATCCCCTTATTCTCCTTCTCGTAGGCAGCTTTGGGGAGCATCCCTGAGATCCTCTGTACACTACTGCTTCCAGTCAGGGGTTCCTAGGTATGGAGGTAGAATGCCTAGTCCCTGCTGGTTTAAACATGGTTAAATATTTAACCTTATAAAATTTACGTCAATCTGTTTTTCTAATTTTTTTAAAGTATAACTTAGAGTAATATATACAATTCAGAATGTTTATACACTAGGCCATTAAAGAACCCACTTCTCCTGAAGGACTCATTGTTAAATGTCCTAAGGATTGAGGGGGATGATACAGAGTAAGTCCTTTGATAAGTACATGGCACATTGAAGTGTTCTAATAGTAATTATTGTTATTTTTTTTCCTAGCTCTTTACAATATTGGAGACATGGTACATGCTGCCCGGGGCAAGTGGGGAATTAAAGCAAATTGCCCTTGTATTAGTCGGCAAAATAAATCCGTGTTGAGACCTGCTGTCACAAATGGAATGTCACAGGTAAAGTGGTGATGGAGTATAATAGATGAAGCTTAAATTCTTAATACCAGAAAGTGTCCCATTTTCAGCAGTATCGTCGTAGGCTTCTATCAGTTTCCTGGGAAAATAGAGAATGAGAAAGCCTTTCTAGACAGAACCCCCAAAAGTGAAGATTTTTAGGTTTTTTTGTTTGTTTGTTTGTTTTTGAGAAATGATCTCACTCTGTAGCCCAGGCTGGTCCTGAACTCAGTATGGAGTCCAGGCTGGCTTTGAGTTTAAGGCGATCCTCCTGCCTCAGCCTCCCAAATACTGGGATTACAGGTGGTGCACCACCACGCCCAGCTTATGTGATGCTAGGGAATGAACTCTGGTACTCAGCACTGGGCTAAGTGCTTTAACCACTGGGCCATTCCTCCAGTCCTAACTGGCATGGTTTTATCTTGATTCATCTTTAAACCATTTTAGGCTTAGATAATAATAGCTAGAAGATTTTTTTGTGTGTGTCTTGTCAAGATGTGTACCTTAGGGTCTTCATGTGGGTGAGAAGTGTAGAAAAGATTACCGAGAGTACTGTTGGTCTTCTCAGTCCTAACAAGGTATGTAATCCCTGTCTTTGGGGTCATCTTAGGTACAGAGGACAGAAATAGGAAGATTGGCCCAATCATTTGGGTTCATTCTACCCTTAAAGGGATCCCAGGCCTCCAGAGTGGTGATTTTGTCATTGCTCTGTCCGAGGCAGAATTTATTCCATTTTGAGTAAGCAGAGGTATTTGTCTGAGGGCCACAAACACAATCACGCTAGGTACAGTGGCATACACCTGTAATTCCAGCTTCTCAGAAGGCTGGGGCAGTAGGGTCACAAGTTCAAGCCACTCTGGGAAACTTAGTGAGACCCTGTCTTAAAATCTGAAAAGGGCTAGAGATGTAGCTCTGCACTCATTGGGTTCAGTCTTTAATACTGTATCCCCTCCCCAAATCTACAATATATTGGTTGCATTTATTTACTTGTTTAGGCAGGGTCTCACTCTGTGGTCCAGGCTGCTTACATTCATTCATTCATTCATTCATTGAGGCAGGAATCTCTATAGACAAGGCTGGTTCTTAACTCACTATGTAGCCCAGGCTGGCCTCAAACTCACAGCAATCCTCCTTCCTGCTGGGATTATGGATGTGCACCACACCCAGTTTATGTGCTACTGGGATATCGAACCGAGGAGCTTGCACTTCCTAAGCAAGCACTCTAATCTCAAAACTATGACCCCCAACCCTGTACTGCTTACATTTTGCTACATTTCTAGGAATATCACTTACATATAGTTGATGATAATCATGGGGATTAATTTTGAGGGACCTGGAGATATATTTTTGGTAGAGATGACATTGGAGCAACTAATTTGGACAGGTCAGTATAATAGAAAATAAACATTCATTGAGCTAGAATTATGCTAGCTTTTTGTGTATACTGTTTCATTTAATTCCTAAATAAAACTTGTAAGTACATGTTGAATTAAGGAATCAGTGACGTAACAGCTGAGACAGTTTCAGATTATTCTTCCTAGACCACGTTACTGTCAGCAGCCGTTACTCATGGTGTTTGGTTCTCTCTACCTGAGCTCGCCACTTTAACCATGCTTCTAACCAGCATCTGACCTTCCGTGCTTCAGCTCCCTAGCATAAACCCTAGTGCCTCTTCTGGAAACGAAACTACCTTCTCAGGTGGAGGAGGAACTGCGACGGCAGCACCACCAGAGCCCGACCATGTTCCTAAAGCTGATGGCCCTGACGTCCGGTCGGAAGAACCCCTGAAAACAGATGGCTCGGCATCCAATAGCAATAGTGACCTAAAAGCCATCCGGCCCCCGTGCCCCGACACGGCCACCCCCTCCTCTGCCCTGCATTGGTTGGCAGATTTAGCGACTCAGAAGGCTAAAGAAGAAACAAAAGGTGAGGTGAACAGCAGCCTCTGCCTGACTGGAGGAAGCCGTGGGCTGCTCAGACCCTTCGGACTTGGTCTTTAATGTCTGCAGTTAGGACACATGCTCTTGATTTCTCAGGCTGACCATATAAAAATAAGGGAATCCCTTCCATTTTCTTTCTAGATGTGGAGCTTTTCTAAAAAGGCATGAACTGCATCCTTCAGAGCTCCTTAGTCAGAATTGATATGAGGTTTCTAAGAGCCTTCCGGGTTCTATTCTGGAGCCAGGGTTAAGCACTAGACATAGATAGAGCACTGGTTTTCCAAGGACATGAGGACCACTTGAAAATTGTTTAAAAATACAGGTTCCTTCACTCTAAACACTAAACCAAAATTTCTTGGGATAAGACCAACAGCATGCATTTATTTATTTATTTATTTATTTATTTATTTATTTTTGAGAGAGAAAGTCTTGCTCTGTAGTTCAGGCTGGATCTGAACTTACTGTGTAGCCAAGGCTGCCCTTGAACTCAAGGCAGTCCTTGTCTCTGCCTCTGAGTGCTAGGATTATAGGTGTGGGCTACCATGCCCAGTTCATATAATGCTGGAGGATGAACCCAGGACCTTGTTTTTGCAAGGCAAGTGCCTTAACTGCTGAGCTACCCATCCCCTTGGTTGAGACTTAAAAGTCCCTTGTCTGCTGGGTTTTCCTTACTTTGCCTAATGCTATTCCCTGTTTTTGTTTCTACAGAAGCAGGGTCCCTGAGGTCAGTGCTCAATAGAGAGTCTCATTCACCCTTTGGCCTAGACTCGTTCAACTCTACTGCAAAAGTCTCTCCATTGACTCCAAAGCTTTTTAATAGTCTGTTACTGGGTCCCACTGCCTCCAACAACAAAACTGAAGGCTCTAGCCTTCGAGACCTCCTTCATTCTGGGCCCGGAAAGCTTCCTCAAACCCCCCTGGACACCGGCATACCCTTCCCACCAGTCTTCTCTGCATCTTCAGCAGTAAGTAGCCTCTTGGATTCAAATCTACTCATTGCTGCTTTTCCATGTAAGAACTATGAGATCTGACAGTTGGGTTAGACTTAGTAAGTTCATAGGTAGTTTGTGTTTTCTGCGTATGTGGTACTTCTTTGTTTGTTGTTTGTTTTTTCGTGAGACAATGTCTCCTTCTGCTGCCCAGGCTCGTCCTGAATTCACTGTGGAGACCAGGCTGGCCTTGGACTCACATCAATCTTCCTGCTTCAGCCTCCCTCCCAAGTGCTAGGAAGGCGTGCGTCAACGACTCTCGGTTTATGTGGTGCTGGAGAATTGAGCTCGGGTACTTAGCACTAGACAGAGCGCTTGCTAGGCAAATGCTTTATAACCACTGAGCCATTTCTCCAGCCCTGATTACAGACTTTTATAGAGATAAGGATTAGTGACACTGCAGACACAGAATTGCCAAGTCCACAGAAGCCCCCTCTGCTCCCTTCCATCCTGTGTCTTTAGGACTGTCACTGTCATGCTGGGCCTGGGCTTTCCTGTCTGCTAACGCCAACACAAGGTGCACAGCAGGGTGGTAGTAAGGGAAGAGGCGGACATTAATAGACTGCTTGCAAGTACACAGCTCCCTTTTGGATGCCCGGGCAGACCCATGTGGGGCGAGTGCTTCCTAGTAGCAATCTACTGCCTGCCTTGACAAGTCTCCTATGTAACTCAAGTACTGTGTCTTTGGACATGCCAGCTAGAAAAAGGTTAGAGCCCCTGAACAAAATGTTTTTTTTTTTTTTTTTTCCCAGTCAAGTTACATGTTTGTGGACTCTGGAGACTGTGTGTATGTTTAACCCAGAGCTGATTGCCAACGATACTCCTTAGATCTCAAGTCTCTTCATTAAGGCAGGGAGTCTTTTCTTTTAGAAGTGTAAGGCGAAATACGAAATGTAGAGGAATTTGATATACTAAAACATAATGGCTTTTTGTTCCCCCCTCCAATTATGAAAAATGATTTAATAGCTTTTATGGATTTTGCTCAGAGAGCTCAGAACTCCTTGTGAACACGACTGTGGGAGTGTTTTGAATGCTTTTCCCATGGTGCGTCTGTCATGCTTACTCAGTGGGTTTATGTCTGGTAGGGAGTGAAGAACAAAGCCAGCTTACCCAACTTCCTTGACCACATCATTGCCTCGGTGGTAGAAAATAAGAAAACCTCAGATGCTTCAAAGCGGGCCTGCAGCTTGACTGACACCCAGAAGGAAGTGAAGGAGATGGTGATGGGGCTGAATGTGCTGGACCCGCACACGTCCCACTCCTGGCTCTGCGACGGGAGGCTTCTGTGTCTGCATGATCCCAGCAACAAGAACAACTGGAAGATCTTCCGGGAGTGTTGGAAGCAAGGCCAGGTAAGCAAGTAGCTCCCAGAACCAGCAATTTTCCTGCCTACCTCAGGTGCCAGGGTAGTTCTCGGCCTCTGTGGGAGGCCTTTGTCAGGGAGATTTAGACATGGGAAGTTCTGTTTGTTGTAGATATCTTTGCTGTTTCCAGCTCTCACCCCCTCAGACCCGCTCCCCCACCCCCCATGTGTTGGGGATTTAACCCAGGTCCTGGAACATGCTATTCTCTTTCACGCCCAGCCCAGTTCATCTTGAATCTTTAAAACCATGGAGTTTCCTAAAAATAAGTTGTTTATCCTTTGGTTTCAAAGCTGTATAAATAACAGTTGAAATTCCTGTAAGGTGTTGAGCCCTTGTTAATGATGCCCTGGAGGAGGACCCCTAAGTGTGCTACTGAGTGGGGTGAGGTGTGGGTGGAGGAACTGGTGCTTCCCTCGGCAGACGTTTGAAGGCCTGAAGGCTGTAGAGTGTGATGACTTATACTTTAGCAGATGCTTAAGGAAGGAGAAGCCTTTGGGATTATCTAGTTTATTTATTTATTTATTTATTTATTTATTTGCCTTGTGAAGAACTATACACAGAGTTAACATTTGTCTGCTTTTTGTCCTCACATCTCAAAATAGTAGTAGAACTACATGTGCTGGTAATCCCCGCACTTGGGAGGCAGAGGCAGAAGAACCAAATTTGAACCCAGCCTGAGAACCTTAGTGACTTAGTAAGACCCTGTCTCAAATTTAAAATTTTTTAGGGTTGGAGAAGTGGCACAGTGGTTAATTCAGATCTCCAGCACCACATAAGTTGGGCATAATGGTGCATGCCTCTAGTTCCAGCACTCTGGGGGCAAGATAGGAGAGGATCACTGTGTGTTCAAGGTCAGTCTGAGCTACGCAGTGAGTTCAGGACCAGCCTAGACTGTAGAACAAGCCCTGTCTCTAAAAACAAAAACAAAGTAATTAAAAAAAAAATTTTAAAGGCTGGGGATGGAGCTCGATGTGAAAGTTTGGATACAATGCTAATACCACAAAAAGAAAAAGATACCTAATAATAGAAATTACTTTTATGGTGTCCTCCTCTCACCACTGTGACTGAGAATCCAGATGAAAAGGTAGAAGCATTTTCCATTCACTTTAGCTGACATGTTGTAAACCATAAATTTTAAAATCAAGAAATAACAATAGATTTTCATGGAGAAGAGCCCTCCATAAGAAATGCTCCTGTTCAGGGGCTAGAGGAATTGCTTAGTGATTAAAGCGCAGGCAAGCACTAAATACTCCAGTTTGATTCCCCAGCACTACATAAGCCAGGCGTGATGGTGCACACCTGTATCCTAGCACTTGTGAGGCTGAAGCAGGAAGATTGCTATGAGTCCAAGGTCAGCCTGGGCTCCATAGTGAGTTCAGGACCAACCTAGGCTACAGAGCGAGACCTTGTCTCAAAAAAAAGAAAAGTACTGGGGTTATAGCTTGGTTTGAAGATGCTGGGGCACAATCCCCAGTACCGCCCCCCCCCCCCCCCTCAAAAAAAGAAAAAGAAATTCTTCTGTTCATTCCTTTGGTCTTAGAGCTAACAATATTTACTGTACTGACTGTAGCCCTAAAACTAAGAGCATGTCCTAAATGGCTTATGTGGGTATTTTGTTTCCAAAGCCAGTACTGGTTTCAGGGGTGCATAAAAAACTCAAGTCTGAACTCTGGAAACCTGAAGCATTTAGCCAGGAATTTGGAGACCAAGATGTGGACTTGGTGAACTGCAGAAACTGTGCTATAATTTCTGACGTGAAAGTTCGGGATTTCTGGGATGGCTTTGAGATCATATGCAGTAAGTAGCTTAGATATCTGATTGAGTAATGGCAGACTGGGAAGTAGACAGCTGTACAACACACAGTCCCACACCCTGAATGACAAACTATATCCTTGTGGTGGGAGGAACCTTGTATCTGGCACCGAGGCTGAGCATGTGCTTTGCATGGCAATCCTGAACAACCCTAGCTTCACCATGTGAGACCGTGGGGTATGTGGAGCACTTATACTGAGCAAAGGGGGTAGAATCCTGGGAAATGGAGAAGTGATCCGTGCACTACTGCAGTGGGTGAGGAAAACAAAGCCTGGCACCCCTAGTCCATTCTAGGGGATTGTAGTCTGCGGTGAGAAGGTCAGGTAGCACCCTGCCCAGCAGGTGCTTATAGGGGTGCTCTCTGTCTTCCAGAACGACTAAGGTCAGAAGATGGGCAGCCAATGGTGCTCAAACTCAAGGACTGGCCTCCTGGGGAAGATTTTCGGGACATGATGCCAACAAGGTTAGTGTTCTCTAGTGGTGTGCCATCTTCAGACACTGTCTGGCTGAGGCCATCACAGAGTAATCCTGGAGAAGGGAATTCGCCCCTTTGCTATCTTTCCTCACAACAAACTGAGTCATCTTTCCTCCCTTTTATAGGTTTGAAGATCTGATGGAGAATCTTCCTTTGCCAGAATATACCAAACGAGATGGAAGGCTCAATCTGGCTTCTAGGCTACCCAGCTACTTTGTAAGGCCTGATCTGGGCCCCAAGATGTACAACGCCTATGGTATGAGGGATAGGCAGAAGTGCCCTTTTGAGGGACCTTTCTTCTCATTTATGTGTCAGTGGAGATCTGTGGTCAGGGATGTTTGTTGAGATAGTTGAAGACAGATGCTGGATGGGTTTCTGGTATCTACGATTGTTTGGAATTTGTTGTTGTTGTTGTTGTTGTTGTTGTTGTTGTTGTTGTTTTGTTTTGAGACAGGGTCTCACTCTGTAGCCCTGGCTGGTCCTAATCCTAAACTCACTATGTAGACCAGGCTAGTCTTGGACTCACTCAATCCTCCGGCCTCAGCCTCAAGAGTGCTGGGATTTACAGGCATGCATGTACCACATCCAGCTTTGGAATATGTTTTTATAAAATTGATTTGCGTAACAGCCGCAAGGGCCTCATAAGCTTTAATTTCTTGGGATTGTTTTCCCCTCAAAGATTGTACTCAAAGAGACATACTCTTAGTTTTAAAAGGCTTGATAAACCAATCTGATGGCACCCTAGGATCCTGAGACAGGAGGATTGCAAGTTTGAGCCCAGCATGAGCAACTTAGCTACTTAGTGAGACCCCATCTCAAAATCAAAAGCAAAATGTGGCTTGGGAATATAGCCTAAGCAAAGACCCTAGCAGACTTGATAAAATAGCAGTGAAGAGGTCTGCATAGCCTAGCATGCTATCTAGCCGGGCACTTTGTAAAATGCAGAAGTGACTGGCCTGTTAGTGAAAGTTGCATTTTATCTGAATATACCTAATGCCCTAATCTGTTTTGCTTATTGAGGGAGTGAATTGAGTCCATGGCCAAAGCTGATGACAGTATTATTCCAGCTAGGACTCAATCTAAATTCGGGAACAATAATGAGAAAAATTCCTTTTATCTTTTTCTGTGTCCTGGTTAGTCCCTGTTTTCTTGATAAACAGCCACACTTAACCCACCTAGTAGTACTCTTTTAAGAATGTCTTTGAGCATAATTGCAGTTAGAGTGTCTCTGTGGTTTGTTCAGAATACCGACCCTTGACCTTGCTTATCCTCCTTTTACTTTTAGGCTTAATAACTGCAGAGGATAGAAGAGTTGGCACGACAAACCTCCACCTAGACGTGTCTGATGCTGTTAACGTGATGGTGTACGTCGGGATCCCCGTTGGGGAGGGTGCTCATGATGAAGGTACTATTTCGCTACCAGTGGGAAGGCTTGACTTCTGAGTAAAATTAGTTTTCTCCTCAGTCAGGGACACTGGCTTTTCTTTTTCTGTTTCATTTTACTCCTCAACTGGTTTTTCCTTAAGTTTCTACCAGGCCTGATGTGTAATAGGTACCCAGTGAATGTTGCTGGGCAAGAGAAGCTCTAGGAGAGAGGTGTACATTTGTCCAGAGCCTTTCTCTTTCTGGGAATGGTGCCCTTTTTCATTGAGCATGTAGCCTCACAGAGCACAACGAAGAAAGGACACACTCATTTGGTTGGCCTGTCAGGCAGATCCTTTGTGAAATTATAAATGTTAAAGCCAGGTCACCTGTACAGAAATGGAGCATAAAAGTGACATTTGCTGTATTCACACACCCTGCCATCTCTTACATTGTCTAAATGTTTAGGTTGTATCAGGAGCACTAATGAGGGGCTGGAGGAATGGCACAGCAGTTAAAGTGCTTGCCTGGCAAACTCAGGCCTTGAGTTTGATTCCCCAGCGCCACATATGCCAGGTGTGGTGGCACATACCTGTAGTCCCAGCACTTTAGAGGCTGAGGAAGGACTGCCATGAGTCCAGGGCCAGCATGGGCTCCATAGTGAGTTCAGGAACATCCTGGGCTACAGAGCGAGACCCTTTCTCCAAATAAAAAAAGCACTAATAAAGTTGTATCCTTGTTTTGTCAGTGGCCATTTTGGTGGGTACTTTCAAAAGCAGCTCATATCTCAGTGGTAAACTTAGTATTTGTGTTCATTATGGACATTTCAGAAAAAGGATAAAAAAATTTTAAAAAGGTGCCTCACAATGTTAATTAAGGTTGTGGTCTGGGGCATGGCTAGTTATCAAGAGTGCTTGCTTAGTATACACAAAGCCTTAGATTCAGTTCCCCCAGTACCACATAAAAATCAGCTGGGCATGGTGGTTCGTGCCTATAACCCCAGCACTTGAGAGGCCAAGGCAGAACTGCGCTGAGTTCCAAGACCAGAGCTCGGGACCATCCTAAACTACAAAGTAAGATCCCGCCTCAAAAAAAACTTATGGTTCAAGAATAATCATTATTGATACTTTGGTATTTTTTTCATTTGCTTTTGATTCTGTACATATTATGTTGTCTTTTAGGGGATTAGAATAGATAAGCATTAGGAGCCAGCACTTCTAACGTTGCCATTTCTAGGGCTTAAATCCACAAAATCATAGAGGGCTTGACATTATGTAGACTCCTCCTACATACAGTAGGAATAACATACAAGTTAAACATGGGAGATGGCTGGCTGTACAGTTTGAGCAAGAAATGTATACTTCCAAAAATGCTGAATCTCTTACTGAGTCAGCAAACTTGGTGTTGCTCTTCCTGTGTAGGAAGCTTAAACCAATGAGTTTTGATTCTTTTTGTGTAACTTAAGATGGAGAAGACTAGAGACCGAACTTGTTTGAAGTAGGCCTTGTGCTTCATTCAGAGGTACTGAAAAGACAAGTTACATTGAAATTGCCATTTTGCTCTTTCCAGAAGTACTCAAGACGATTGATGAGGGAGATGCTGATGAGGTGACAAAACAGAGGATTCATGATGGAAACGAGAAGCCAGGTGCTCTGTGGCACATCTATGCAGCCAAGGATGCAGAGAAGATTAGAGAACTGCTCCGAAAGGTGTGTGCTCCTGGGGCACAGGTCAGGGTCTGGAGGCTGACATGGCTTATCTAGGTTTTCTTATGTGGAATCCCTGTCAAAGACTCATTCACCCTGTAGATGGAGCTCAGTAGCAGAGTGCATGCCTGCATACATGAGGCCCTCAGTTCAATTCCCAGTAGCACACACAACTATTAGCTATGGTACTTTATGCTCAGAAGACCTAAATCAGCATCGAGTGAGTGTTAAATAAAATAAAGCAATAATTTTGGCCTACCGAGAACATTGCTGCAGCCAGTTGGATTTGTGCTGTTATTAACTTTTATATATTTACAGTAGTTCCAGAGGGGAATGCATGCTAAGACCTATCAGTGAGTAACTAAAGCCAGGAGTACCAGACCCTATATGTACTATATTTTTTCCTATGTATACATACCTATGGTACAGTTTATTAATAAGGCACAGTAAGATTAACTAATAAAATAGAACAATTATAAAAAAATATACTGTAGGCTAATAAGAGTTATGAGGGAATGGGATCAGTATCTTCTTCTATCTCTCAAAACACCTTATTGAAGGGGTAGGGGCACAGCTCAGGGGTTAGAGTGCTTGCACAAGGCACTGGGTTCGATCTTCAGTACCACATAATCCTGATGGTGGTGTACGCCTGCAATCCCAGCACCTGGGAGGCTGAGGTAGAGGATTGCTGTGTGTTCAAAGTCAGCCTGAGCTCCATAGTGAATTCAGGACCGGCCTAGATTATTGAGCAAGATCTTGTCTCAAAAAAAGGTAAAAACTCACAATTTTGAGTAATTTTTAGGAAAGTGGATGCTCTTTAAGACCATTATACTCAGCGAAATGAATCAGACCCAGAAAGTTAAATATCATAGTTTTCCTAATATGAGAAAACCAAACCATAAAAATGTAAGAGATGGAAGAAAGTAAGATGGACTTTGTAGAGAGGAAAAGGGAAAAAGGAGTAAGGGGGTTGAGGAAGGAAAGGAGAAAGGGAGTTGATACGTTTAAAAAAAAAAAGAACCAGATGGGGTTAATAGTGGGGGTTAGCAGGGAGGAAGAGATTGTGGGAGGGGCAAATGAAGGGGAAGGGATTATAATTTTGAAGTAATATATACAAAATACTCATGTTGAATGTAAATATGTATTGCATATATGTATATTGTATACATATTAATGGGGAAAAGAAGTAAAAACTTACTGTACTTTCATTTTTTGCTATGCTAAAACAGGTGCTGTATAGCTTCTCTTGGAGCTTATGTAAATTTCTAGCATCACTACTTTTGTACTTTGGGCAAATACTGGATAAAATAGGATTCCTTGAACACAAGCACTGTTGATACTGTGAAAGGCAACCTGATAAGTGAGAGAACCACTAGGTGACTAGACCAGCAACAGCAGATATGGCCCATATGGATATTCTGTCCGGATGGTGTGAGAATTCATCATGGTACTCACATACTATACGCAGTTTTCATTCATTTATTCAGCAGAAATGTGACTGAACCCAATGTTTTTGGACTAAGCTGCATCTTGCACTTTTTTTTATTATTTGTTTTGTGACTAGGTCCTACTAAGTCAGTAAGTTGCCCAGGCTGAATTTGAACTTCTGATCCTCCTGCCTGAGCCTCTCAGAGTGCTGGGATTACGGGCGGGTGCCACTGGGCTTGGCAGCAGCATACAATTTTAAACTAATGAATTGGGCTGAGAGTATAGCTAAATGGTGGAACATTTGCCTAACAGCACAGTGTCCTAGGTTCAGTCCCTAGCATCACAAAAATAAATACAGAAGACTTATAAATTATTTGGGGGGATTTTCTACTTAATATTTTTAGATTGTGATGGACTCTAGGTAACTGAAAACAAAAACTGTGGAAAAGGGAAAACTAATAAATTAATTTTTCTGTTTTTGTATTTTGATCATGCTTCAGGTAGGAGAAGAGCAAGGCCAAGAAAACCCCCCTGATCACGATCCAATTCATGACCAAAGTTGGTACTTGGACCAGACCCTCCGCAAGCGACTCTATGAGGAGTATGGTGTGCAAGGCTGGGCCATTGTGCAATTCCTAGGGGATGCTGTCTTCATACCTGCTGGAGCCCCACACCAGGTACATTCCAGATTGGGCGTTGAACTATAAAGTTCCATAGGCTTGCCTACTTATTTCTCCTTCTGTTTTGATTTCAGCTAGAAACATAAATAAGCCAGGCATGGTGACACATGGTTGTAATCCCAGCTACTTGAGTGGCTGAGGCAGGGGGGTCGCAAGTTCAAGACCAACCTGCTCAGTGTAGTAAGGCCCTATCTCAAAATAAAAAGGGCTAGGGATGTAGCTTTGAGGCCCTGAGTTTCATCCCATGTGCCACAAAAAAAGAGAAAGAGAGAAATGGCAGAATCGGACATCAGACTGAATATTTTCATTCCTTATAAAAAAGTTTTTGACAGTATAGGCTATTAAGAAAAAATGAAATTCTACATGCAGCTACCTGTGTCATACTGTACTTCAGTGCCCTCAGCCTGCCTTCTCAGTGGAACTTTTTTCCCTGGAGGGATCCTACTCTTAACAGTCCATTATATATTTTTCTAGATCATTTTCTGTGAAAATATTAACAATTTTATCCATAAATGAATTCACTTACAGTTTTTTCTGCATTTGTTGTGGTGTCTGCCTGTAGTGCCAGCTTCTCAACAGAGGATCACTTGAACTTAAGGGTTTGAAGCCATGCCAGGCAACATAGCAAGTCTCAATTTTTTTGTGTTTTTTTTGTTTGTTTTGTTTTGAGACAGGGTCTCACTGTGTAGTCCAGGTGGGTCCTGAACCCACTGGGTAGCCCAGGCTGGTCTCAGACTCACAGCAGTCTTCCTGCCTCAGCCTCCTGAGTGTTAAGATCACAGATGTGTGCCACCATTGGGCCCAGCTTGTATGAATGATGCTGGGGATTGAACCCACAGTGCCACACTTGCTGGGCAACACTTTTCACCACGGAGCTATGCTTGGAATCCAGGAATTTTTTTTCAATTATCATGGTCATTTGCCATGTGTAATTGAATCTTTAGTGTCTGATAGTTTTCCTCTGTGCTCTCTTCACTCCAGGTTCACAATTTATACAGTTGCATAAAAGTAGCAGAAGACTTTGTATCTCCAGAACACGTGAAGCACTGTTTCCGCCTGACTCAGGAATTCAGGCATCTCTCCAACACTCATACAAACCATGAAGATAAGCTGCAGGTAGGTAAATAATTCCTCCGTCATTCCATGCTGCATTCTTATGACGTGTTCATCTACACACATAGCTTGTTCTCCCTGATGGTGTTCTCTAAGTTTAACTGAAAGAGAAAGGACTCAGTAAAACCCTGCCTGGGCAGGTAGAATCGTCGTATTAGGAACACCTGATGAGGCCTTTTCACAGCTATGGTAGAGGATACTGATCCTCTGACCTTGTCATATTCAGGGTGACAATCATATTTCTCTGTCCTTGGGAGAAGAATGTTCCTAGTATTAGAACTAACTAGACTCACCTCCCTGTTTAGGTAGGAAAGCAGCCTGGCAGTATCTTAGTACATTTCAAAAACAGATAGGGCTCTGCAACTTTTCTTACAGGAAGCATCTGTCTGGACTGACCGCCTAAGAGCCAGCCCTCCTATCCCTGTGGTGTGTGTCTCCAAGAGCTGTGTTCACAGGGACACCATGTTGGGCATTCAGATTAGATTTCTTCTGCTTGTGAAATGGACTAGAATGTCAAGGGCAGAATTTCATTATTAATACACTTAACACCTCAGTAGCATAAGGAACAAGAAAGCAAGATTCTCTGTGTAGAACTTCAGCAGATTGAGTACGTGCTTCTACGCCTTTCATTATGGTCTCTTTTCCTCTGCCATGATTGTTTCAGGTATATCTTCTCTGGGTGCCAACAGATCTGGTTAGAGGAGGTTTTTGTTAATTGCTAGTAGATCCATTAACTTTCTGCCCTGAGCCTGATCTACCTTTCCTTTTTCAAAATTTGAAATATTTCAGCCATTAAATTTTTATATAATCACACCTTGATATTGATATAGAGAGCTGCAATATAGCTTAGTAGTAGAGCCCTTGCCTAGCATTGCCCAGGGACTTGGGTTCAATTCCCCACAGCATAATTAAAACAAACAGCCAAACAAAAGTTCTTTGGGATGAGTAGATGGGTAGAAAATGTTCATGTGTAAAGTGAAATTCTTCATATAGCTGGTACATAACCATAATCAAGCCAAGCTGGTAGCATAGTCCTGTAATCAAACCCAGAACTCTGGAAGATTGGCATGGGAGGACCACAAGTTCAAGCCTAGCCTGGGCAACTTAGCAAGACCTTGTCTCATCAAAAATAGCAATTGGTTGGTAGTGTAGCTCATTGTGAAGAGTTGGGCTCGATCCTTGGTACCACTTAACTTATTACATAAGTGCATTCATTGCATTGATTATAGATGGAATACAAATATTAAGGCGTACATTTTTTAGTACCTAGCTCCTTTAGGTCTCTACCTGTGACATGTCACTTTATCTGTAAGGTTTTTCCCTGACTAACCTGTTTAGAATAGCAATAGCAACTCCTGATTTTGTACTCCCAATCCCCTGCATCAACTTTTCTCTGATAGATTATATATTTTAACCATCTGACATACTATATACTGTATCTGCTTATTAATTACCCCTAGTAGGGATAGACAAATAGCACAGAGGTTACAGGGCTTGCCTAGCAAGTACAGGGCCCTGAGTTCAATTCCCTACCACCACATAAGCCTGGTCTTGTGGCACATCCCTATAATTGCAGCACCCAGAAGGCTGAGGCAGGAGGATTGCTCTGAGTTCAAGGCCAGCCTGGGCTATGTAGTAAGTTCAGGACAGGCCTGGACTATAGAACCAGACCCTGTCTTAAAAAAAAAAAAACAAAAACAAACAAACAAAAAAAACTACCCTTACTAGAAGACTTACTAGAAGACTAGAAGAATTCAAGGCAGGAGATTTACTCTCATATTAACTGGTTTTCCTCACATGATGTCTGACACATAGTAGGTATTCAGTAAATATTTAACACCAAAAAATGGGGGGGAGGGGTAGGTAGGGAGAGAGCCAGAAGGAGAGAGGGGAAGGTCTTATAACTTTGCCATGATATGTATGTGCACAAAATGCTCAAGATCAATGTACACTTTAAATTTTGCACTTATGTGTATCAGTAAAATGGGTGTGGGGGGTGAATAAAGGGACTGGAGGAATGGCTCAACATAATGTAATAAAAGCACTTGCCTGGCAAGCTCAAGGCCCCGAGTTAAATACCCCAGCACTGCATAAACTGAGCATGGTGGTATATGCCTATAATCCCAGCACTCTGAAATCCCAGCATTGGGGAGGCTGAGACAGCAGGATTGCCATTGAGTTCTAGGCCAGCCTAGGCTACAGAGTGAGACCTTGTCTCAAAAAATAATAATAAAATAATACGGGCTGGAGGAATGGTACAGTGGTTAAAAGTGCTTGCCTTGCAAGTGCAAGGCCCTGAATTTGATTCCTCAGAACCCCATAAAGCAGGTGTTGGTGGCACACACCTAGTCAAAACTATCATTCAGGGAACTTGTGTGCACATCCCAAAGTTCTTATGTATTATGAACATGAACATTACATACATATACAATGTGCATATATCATACATACACAACTTTTTTTTGAGATAGGGTACTTACTATGTAGCTCAGACTGGCCTCAAACTCATGACAGTTCTCCTGACAGCCTCCCAAGTGCTGGGCTTACAGGCATGTGCCACCATGCCCAGCTTAGATAGTGCTGGGGAATTGCACTTGGTAGGTGAGTGCTCTGACCACTATGCCATTCCTCCAGCCCCTAAAACTAACTGCATTGTTGAGCTCCCATGTATCCTTCCCTTTCCATTTCCTCCTTTTCCCTCCTTAGAAATAACCATAATCTTCATGTATATGCGTTTTAAAAATTGTCTTTAACTTATTTCCTTTCTTTTGGAACACGATCTCACTGTGTAGCCCAGGCTAGTCCTGACCTCACTGTGTAGCCCATGCTGGCCTGGGACTCTTGGCAAACCTCCTGCTTCAGGAATTAAACCCAGGGCCATATGCATGGTGGATAAGTGCTTTAACTACTAAGCTGCACCCCCAGTTCTAAATTTGTTTGCTTTATTTTATTATATCTTCCTATTTCACATGTAATATATGTGCCTTTTCACTAACTAGTATATCTAAGCACAGTGGGGAAAATATACTCTTACCTTTCACTCTTTATTGCATATAAATAAATATATATGCCATATATATTTAGTCATTGGAGGACCTTCGTTCCTTGGGTTCTCATTTGCAAAGTGGGCATAATATGCCAGGGGTAGGGATGCATACCCGTAATTCTGGCTACTTAGGAGACTGAGGCAGGAGGATGTCAAGTTCATGACCACCCAGGCAACTTAATGAGACTCTCAGTGGTTGAGTACTTGCCTAGAATTCAAGAGGCCTTGGATTCTATCCCCAGAACACACCGCCCCCCCCCCCCCCACAAAAAAAAGAGGGAGGATAATAGAATCTACCTCATAGGGGTATGGCACATTACATGAAGTGCACATTAAGAGCTTAGTAACAATAACAAAAATATGGTCAGAACATAGTAGTAAGCTCTTAAGTAATGGTCATTGGATAGCCTTTCCCATGATTTCATTATTCTTTCTTGAAAATAGACCTTATATCCTATGTGACTTGCAAATCATCATGAAGATTTCTTTGGGGAGCACATAGTCATTATCCGGGTTTCCTCACTAGTCAATAGGCTTAGGGTCAGGGTAGTATGTGTAATTTGCATTTTTGGAACACGGCACACAGCGGCCATGAACTGACGGTGCTGATTACCCTCCAGGTGAAGAACATCATTTACCACGCAGTGAAAGATGCTGTTGGCACCCTCAAGGCTCATGAATCCAAACTGGCAAGGTCATAGGCACGGAGAAGTCCAAGCTCCCCAGTGAAACAGGTCTTTCATTCACAGCACTCACAGGGCACGGCAGGGTTCCTGCAGGTGCAGAGGCCCTCTGCTGGAGCCACAGTGGTCAGTGTTACAGACTCTCCAGCCGCTTTCCACGCTGCCTCAGCACTGAAGGTCGACACAGGAAGGCCACACTGCTCACACACCTTCAGACTCCAGCCCAGGGTGCCACCTCCCCACCCCACAGCCTTTGGGAATCGAATTGCCTGGACATTGTGGGCTTCCCTGCACATTCTCCTGATTTGGGATATCGTGGAAACCAGAAATGTGGGCACACCTCTCATTGCTCTTCCTCTGTGCCTAATTAAGTGGGAATGTGTTTGGAAACAGAAGGGATCACATAACTGGTACAGTGGAGGGTACTGTTAATATGCCTGGTGGAAACCGGTCTCTGCACGTGACCTCTGACACAGCCTGTCCCGGGAGATGGGATGCAGCCATTCCCCCACCCCCAACCCTCCTCCCGCGAGCATTGGAGTCTTGCAGGACCCAGGGAGAACCCACTGCTTTTCCTAGGAGGCTCCAGGATTAGGAAACGTGTGTATTTAGTGAAAAATAGGTTTGTAGTGAAATAGTAACTATTTCATGAAAGTAGATATTTTTAGAATTTTTGAAATACCACAGTTGTTTCCCTGGATTATGAGGAAAGGCACATTACATTTAGTCTTCCTTTCAATAATACTCTCTGGAGAGATATGATTTTTAGAAATCACCTGCCCACTATATAGCACAAATTCAGCCAAAGCAAAATTTAAAAGAATTGGCTTTTTAGAATCTTTTTAGTTTCTGCCCCTCTCCTGTCAGACTCACCTTGAGGTGAGTCAGTCATCTGAGAAAGACCGTCATGCCTGAACTGTGGTGTGTCCCTCCTGCACACTCTGGGCACTCCAGGAATCATTCCCACCTGTTGCCAGTGTTCCCTTGGGACTCCTCTTAACATTACCAGATGAAGGAGAAAGTTTAATTTCCAATACAAGGCTTTTGGGTTTTTGTCCAGAAATATTTTCAGCAAAACTTTCCAGCTCAATGGAGTTTTATTAAGAATTTATTTGAAAATGATGGAATTCATTGGCCCTTAGGTACATTGGGAAATTATCTCTTTCCAGATGTACTGTAGTGCCCTGCAGGCTTGTTTATATGTTCACAGTTATTTTTTTTTAATAAAACTCATTTACTGTAGAATACTTTTAATTTCACTTTCTGTATTTTAATTTTGTTGAAGGGCTGATTGGGATTTACATGTTCTTATTAAAAATTTAACAAATCTGTTTGGAGTGGATTACATTCTTCCTGTGCCAACGCTTCCAAAGTCAAGGCCACGTTGAAGGCTGGGTTAGAGATTAGATTCACATTTCCCTGTCTGTTTTACTATGTTGCACCCTGTCCAGTTGCAAGAAGGGAACATTTCAGAGGGAAGTCAAAATGGTTTACAGTAGCAGTCCCCGACACCATTTATAAAATATTTGGCCCTCGGTCTTCCTTAGAGATGATGAAAGAATCCCCGACTGTGATTTTTGCTTATAAAGCAGCAAGTTGTCTTAAAAGAGTTAAGCACAGCTGCATTCCAATTAGAAGAGACCTCTTAGAGAAGAAATTATAAAGACTAGCAAGAGGATTCATCAGAGGTTGCTTCTCTGGAACCTGTTGGAAAGCATCTTCCAAAGCATTTGAACCTGGAAGTTCAATTATCTGGTTGGAAAAAGACCAGTGTGTGGTTAAAGGATGCTGAGTTTGAATAAGACCACATCTCTTTGAGATGCAGAACTCAGCACGTCCTTTCAGCCCAGGTGGACACGGGTTGTCCCTGGGTCACCAGGATTGCAAGTCAACATGAAGGGTAGAGGAATGCATCAGCTTTAAAATGGGCCAGAAAAGGAGAACAATGTGGAGGGGAGGCTGGAGCTTGGTTGCTGCGGAGAAAAACACGAGGCAGACTGTCCTACATTCTGGATATAAATGTCTTCATAATTAGGACACCCACTGCTTGCTGATGGGATGGCTCATCACTAACCTGGGACCCCACCACCACCGTTTTAAATGGAACTCTACACCTGCCCTACCCCATCTCTGTTCTGCAGAGTTTACTGACCATCTAAAACAGATCAGATGGCGCCTCAGGTCCTCTTTCACCTGGGGACTGGAGAAGGGGGCCGGGCGCACAGGTGCAGCTGTGCCTTTGACTTGGGGAGCTCAGGTGGATGTTTTACAGCGACTGTCATGGGAGAGGAGAGTTGGCTAATCAAGAGTTAGGGGATATAGCTTGTTTAGACTTCCTGGTTTCCTGTTTTTGGTGCATGACTTAGTGGCTCTGTGACCCTCGCCAAATTATTAACCTTCAAGCGTCCCACGCCCTTATTTTCAAAATGAGGGTAATTGTAACTTACACCTTTTGGGTGGTCGTGAGAATTCAAGGAAACAATTTGCTCAAAGGCCCTTTCCTGGCGAGCATAAGGCCCTGGGTTCGATTTCCCCAGGACCACGTTATGATTACCGGGGTGTGGTCTGTAGACCCAGCACTCTGGAAGCTGAGGCAGGAGGATTGCTGTGAGTTTGAGACCAGAAAAAAAAAAAATGCACGTAAAGCTTTTAACTTGGGAATGCCTCACAAAAAGCACTCAACAACTCATAGCTGTTATTCCTCCTGAAATAATTAAGCCTTCATTCAGCCTGATGTGAGCAGGGCAGGAAATGGGCTTCGGCCACCAACTCGGGTAAAAGACCAGAACCCCCCAGGGCGTCAACCCTGGGGATTTCGAGCCCGAGAAAGGTGAACGAGCACTTAGGGGAGGGCAGGGCACGGAGGGTGAAGGCGCATGCCCAGCCGCAGCAGGTGCTGGGGGGCACGCGCCGCCGCGGCCTCCCCTTTAAGAACCGCCGCCGCCCACGGCCCGCGCTGCGGCAGGGACCTCCCCTTTAACAGCGGCAGCTCGGAGCTCCGCGGGCCCGCGGCGGCCGCTGCCTCGGCCTCGGCGGTGCAGCCTGGGCGGCCGGCGGACCGCCCGCGCCGCGCAGCCATGGTGTCCTGGATCATCTCCCGCCTGGTGGTGTGAGTGGGGAGGCGGCCGGCGACGGGGGAGCGCGGGGAAGGCGGGGGGTCCTGGGGGGCCGGGGCGGGCGGCGCGCGTCGGGTCGCGGGGGACGTGGAGCGGGGTCCCCGGGAGCGCGGGAGCGGCGTGTAGTGACCCCTTCTCCCTCCCGCGTGGACGCCCTCCGCCATCCTGGCCGAGCCACCGCTGATGTCTGAGCGAAAGTGGGCGCGTCCCCTCCCCCACGCGGCGGCGCGGCCGGGGTCCCCGCGCCCGGAGCAGCCCCCACCGGGCGGGGCGCCGGCCCGGCCGCCGCCGCTGCCCCTGGCCGTCAGGGGATAGGAATGGGGACACCTGCCCCGGAGGTGCCCAGGAAGGAAGCCTGGGCATGGGGACAGCGTGGGGTGGCCGGGAGGAGATGCGTGTGCGGCCCGGGGTGGCGAAGGCCACCGGCCGAGAGGGGAGGATGCTAGGTGGCCGTCATTCCCCGCTGCCAGCCGCCTTGCGGAGCTGTGTCCCTCCCTGGCACGTACCCCGGTCTTCAGGAAGACATCCCACATACAAGCCCATTTGTCCTTGACGATTCTGTTCGGCGCTCCTCGTGCATAGGCCGCTCGGGCGTCGGGTGCCTCCTCAGGCAGCGCTGACAGCGCCCGCGAGGGGTGGGCCTGCTGGGGGCCTGCCTGGGGGAGGGCTCCGCGCCAGCCCCGGCCCTGAGACCTGACATCCCTGCAGCCCCGCCCTGCTGCCTGCCCATTCAGCGCTGTCATGTGCTTGCCTCCTGGTGGCCTCCTCTTCCCCTCGGTCCATCCCCAGAGGGAAGCCGGGGGACTATACCTTCCTGTGGCCTTTAGGGCGGTTGCTTCTCTCGGGCCTGGGCAGGGTCCCTGAGAGGCATGGGCCCCTTTTCCACCCCTACCTTTGTCTCGTCTGCAGTCTGTAACGGCATCACAGGCCAGGCCTTGAGCCCAAGGTCCTCCCCTGAGCCTGTCCCCAGGGTGTTCCCAGGGCCTCCTGCCCCGTGCCCTCCGGTCCCCAGGGCCATAGCAGTGCATCTACCTGCCAGGTCGAGCGCCCTGTTAGGCAGTGTTAGGTTCCCCTGTGGAGCTGGCCCTACCTTGCCTGGCTCTGGGGCTAGGAGGTAGAGGGTCAGGGCAGCAGGGCTGGACGGACAGGAGCCGAGGAAGATTCTCTGGCAGCGACCTGAACCCCTCTCCCTGGTGACATGCTAGTGTGTAACCAAGGATTGTGGCTGAAGGGACCACCTGGGACTCTCCAGCCTCTGGGTCTCTCAGAGAAGATGGAAACAATGGGGTGGGGGGAGGGGCTTGCCCTCTGGCTGGGGCCCTCATGTATGTGCATTGACCTTCACCGCATGTGGCTCTCTGGAGTTCTGTCCCTTGGCCTCTTACCTACCCAGGGCAGCTGCAGAGTTGGGAGGGAGCGGGGCCCAGTAACCATACCTGCCTCCCTAGGCTCATCTTCGGTACCCTGTACCCAGCTTATTCTTCATACAAGGCTGTGAAGACCAAAAACGTGAAGGAGTATGTGAGTGGGTGACCCACATCCCCTACCCAACCCACTTGGCAGAACTAGGAGAGAGGCACGCGTGACAGATGGGGCATGACACATGCGTGTCAGCCACAAACAAGACCCTGAGATTAGACACAAGGGCGCACACCTGTAATCCCAACTAGCTGGAAGGCTGAGGAAGTAGGATCTCGAGTTCAAGCTCAGCCTAGTCAACTTAGCGAGACCCTCTGTCAAAATTAGTAAATAAAAAGGAGGGGTGGGGATGAAAGGCCCTGAGTTCAAGCCTCAGTACGGTCACAAATAAATACCTGGAGAAAATGAAGTTCCAGGATATTCCTTTCCTGCAGCCTTGGTGTGATCCTCTAAGTAGAGGTCCTGGGTGTCCCTTCCCCACAACACTGAGAGAGCACGGGTGGCGGGCAGAAGCAGGGTCCTGTGTGCTCCACCCCCAGAGGTATGACACTACCCTCTGTCCCCTCAGGTGAAATGGATGATGTACTGGATCGTCTTTGCCTTCTTCACCACGGCCGAGACACTCACAGACATTGTGCTGTCCTGGTGAGACCCAGCACCCCTCCTGCGTGTCAGGGCCTACGCCTCTTCTTCCTTTCTGTAACCAGCCAGCCAGCTGGAAGACTGGGACCCAGCAGAGCGGCCCCTAATTTCCTGACAGTGCCTTGGAGTCCTGCCCAACTCAGTCAGCAGAATAACACCAGGCACACCCCTCACATTTCTTTCTGGTGGCACCCAAAGCACGATGGCGGTCAGGAGGCCTGCATCGGCTATGCTTACGGTGACCTTAGGTCACGGCTCTCTAGGCCCAGCGTCCCTATTGGTGAACAGGCATCCAACTCAACTCTACAGACCGTGGGTACTTAGGCATTCCTTGGAGTTACTGGACGAGATATGCATGCACACTTTGAGGACAAGTGATATGTTTCTAGAGAAGCTTGAGAATATTTACTGAGTGCGCATATGCCTCTTGGAAGACAGAACTAGCCACACAGCACATGGAAACACAGCTAGAACATGGACAACTACTGCATTTATGGATTGGGCTCTTGTATTTGAGAGCAGCAGTTTTGGAAGAGGAAGGCAGTTAGGAAGGGGATGGGCTAAAGACTGAAGGTGATGAGTATGGGCTTGTGGGTACAGCAAGGGAGAGAACTTTGCTGAGGACTTCATGAGGATGTGTGAGACCCGAGGAGTTGAGAGCCAAGCAGGGAACAGAAGGAAATAGCCCTCCCTCAGAGCCAGGGACACGGGCCATGGTGTTGCACACCTGAAATTCCATTTTTTTCCAGAGCTAAGGCAGGAGGATTCCATGATCCCTAGAACTTGAGTGCAGTCTGAACAACACAGCAGGACTCTTATCTCAAAAAATCAATTGTTTTAGCCAGAGGTGGTGGTACTTATCCATAATCTCATCACTGAAGGAAGCTGAGACCCCAGCATTGCAAGTTGGGGTCCAGCCTGGGTATTATGCTGTCTCTGATTTAGCAAGATACTGTCTCAAAATAATAATTTTTTTTTAAAAAAAAGGCTGGAGGGCTAGAAGAATAGCACAGAGGTTACAGTGCTGGCCCAACAAGAACAAGGCCCTGGGTTTGATTCCCCAGCACCACAAAAAACAGGGTCTGGTTGTACATACGTAAAATCCCAGCAGTGGGAGGCTGAGGCAGGAGGATTGTCCAGAGTCCCAGGCCAGCCTAGGCTCCATAGTGAGTTCAGGACCAGCCTGGGCTACAGAGCAAGACCCTGTCTCAAAAAAAAAAAAAAAAAAAAAAAAAAAAAAAAAAGCTACAAAAAATTTAGGACTGAGGAACAGCAGAGCACTTAGAGCACTTGCTTAGCTAGCTCAAGACCCTGAATTCAATTCCCAGCACTTTATAAACCTAGCAGGTGCATGACTGTAATCCCAGCACTCAGGAGGCTGAGGCAAGAAAATTGCTATGAGTTCAAGGCCAGCCTGGGTGACATAGTGCATTTAGAACTAGTCTGGACTATTGAACCAGAACCTCTCTCAAAAATAAATAATTTTTAATTTATATTTTTATACTGTGTAACCTAGGCTGGCCTAAAATTGATGGCTATTCTCCTGCCTCAGCCTCCTGAGTGATGGGTTTACAGGCATGCCCCAACACGCCCAGCTTATGTGGTGCTAGGTAATCAAACCTAGGGCCTTGTGCTTGCTAGGCCAGTGCACCAACCACTGTGTAATTAAAAAAAAAATCTATATATCAAGAGCCAGGCCTGGTGGTGTAGAGCTATATTCCCAGCACTCATAAGGAGGAGACAAGAAAACTGCTAGGAATTCAAGGCCAGCCTGGGTGACTTAGGAGGCTGAGGCAGGGGGATTCCAAGTTAGAGTTCAGCCTAGGCAAAATGGGCTAGGGATGTAGCTCAGTATGAATTCCCTGGGTTCAATCCCAAGAAATGGTTAAAAAAAAAAAAAAAAAAAAAAGTTGAGCATGTCATGGCCCAAGAATTCGAACCCAGATCCTACCACAGTCCTCTTACTGAGGGAGGGTGGGAAAGAAGGGGGAGAGAAGGCATAAACCTGGAAGGTGGGGAACCAGCTGCCTTGTTCTTGACTCCAGGGCAGAGAATTAGGCGCTTTGGAGGAGTGAGAGGGCCAGGCCTGCCCGGAGGATTCCTTCTGAAGTCACTTCTTAGTTCCTGCCTAGATTCTCTGCTGAGCCTCCCGGTCTCCTTGGGAGCTTCCTAGTGATCCCAGCACATTTAGGGTGGGATGACTTTCCCGGGTTAAGCAGGGACTTCATGCTACCTTGACTCCCCCGTGCTCTGCGCCTGCCTCCGTCCCTTCCATAGGTTCCCCTTCTACTTTGAGCTCAAGATTGCCTTTGTCATATGGCTGCTGTCCCCTTACACCAAGGGCTCCAGCGTGCTCTACCGCAAGTTTGTGCACCCGACCCTGTCCAACAAGGAGAAGGTTAGTGTCCCCCTCATCCCCGCCCTGCTCCCATCCCACCCTGCCCCAGGCCACGGAAGTCCACAACTGTGGCTCTGTATGTCCTTACCTCTCCCTGTGGGTGCCCAGAGCTTAAAGTGAGCTGGCAGGGCCCTGCCCCCCTGGAGCAGGCAGCACCTCTGTGCAGGTGTGAATAAAGGTAGAGCCAGGCCGACAGCAGTGCCACCTCTCTCCTCTCTCTTGCCCCGCCCCCAGGAGATCGACGAGTACATCACACAGGCCCGAGACAAGAGCTACGAGACCATGATGCGGGTAGGCAAGAGGGGCCTGAACCTGGCTGCCAATGCCGCAGTCACAGCTGCCACCAAGGTGAGATGGGGCCCAACCCAGGCTCCAAGGAACCCCCCCCCACCCCCGTTTATTCTGAGCCCCTGGCCAGGCCCTGGGTATCCACTGTGGCCTCAGGGCTGGGGAGGCTTTGGGTTTGTACATCTTGGACTTCCAGCCCTGGCTCTACATACGACTTTCCAGCCGAGTCACTTCCACTGTCCGGCCACAGTTTCCTCATCTAACCAATAGGAAAGCATGGCCCCAGCTTCTTGGTGCTTAGTGGGCCTGGGTGAGAACGACGTGGGCAAAGCACGGAACCCAGGGGCTGCCGCCACCACCATGGTGACCGCTATTTCCACCCCGCCCCTTCTGCTCTCTTGGTGCGTGGTGGTGACCCTAGGGCCAGGGGGTGCTGTCCGAGAAACTCCGGAGTTTCAGCATGCAGGACCTGACGCTGATCCGGGACGAGGATGCTCTGCCCTTGCAGGGGCCTGATGGCCGCCTCCGACCCGGGCCTGGTCTCCTGGACACCATTGAGGACTTAGGTACAGGCAGGGCTCAGGGATATGGGGAGACACAAGGTTGGGGAGGCCAGGTGAGAGACTCCAGGCCCCCGTTCTCTCTTTTTCTCCTCCCAACCAGGAGATGATCC
Source organism: Ctenodactylus gundi (assembly GCA_004027205.1). Lineage (NCBI taxonomy): Eukaryota > Metazoa > Chordata > Mammalia > Rodentia > Ctenodactylidae > Ctenodactylus > Ctenodactylus gundi. The sequence continues at coordinate 98,224 of PVKB01004065.1, forward strand.
TGCCCTGAGTTTAAGGTCTAGCACAAACCAGGCAGATTCCCGGACAGAGACCTCAGAGGATGACATGGGAGACAAGGCACCCAAGAGGGCCAGATCCATCAAAAAGGTGCCCAAAGCTGAGGTGAGAACATGTGCCAGTGCTCAGGGACGGGATGGAGTGGTGGGCTGTGCCCAGCCCTGTCTTCCTCCCCCTTCGGTAGCCACCAGCTTCCAAGACACTGAAGGCCCGGCCCAAGAAGAAGAGCTCCGCTGGGGGCGACTCCGCTTGAGGTCCTGGCCCCAGGCTGTGCGTGGAGCAAGGACGAAGCCCTAGAAGAGCTCTCACCCAGGCCCTGCTCCACTCTGTGCTACTAGCTCAGGCCCCAGACCCCCTCCTATGGCCTTCACCAGGGCCTACCTGTTGGCCACTCCTCTGGAGGGGGCTTGGAAGAGGAGGGAGGCCCAGCTGTAGGGGCTGATGGTACAGGCTGGCCTGGGGCTGCAGACTGAGCGCCCACGGAGTTGGGGCTCCCCAGCCAGCACCACTGTTCTCCCTGCGCTTGCCCTGCTCCGCCCACCCAGTGCCTTGCTGAAGATCATGGCCATTCCCCTCTCTGAGGCTGTGACACACCCTACTGCTCTCCCTGGGGTGGGGAGGGGGAGAGTCACAGCACAGATGGACCGAGGAGAGGACTGAAGGTGCCAGGAGAAAGGGAATAAGTAGGGCAGGCCTCCAGAACCATGGCAGCTGTGAGTGGAGACATAGGGTTAGTGTGGGCTTAAATGACAGGGTGGCCTGCCCCGAGCGGCAGCCAGCAGGGCTGTGTGGTGCCTGTCCCCATTTAAAAAACAAAACCCATGGGTCTCCAGGGGTGTGCATGTGAGCGTGTGTATGTTAGTGGGGTGGGGTGGATGAGGAACTCTCTCCTACCCGGGTCTTTCCACCCCATTTGGCCCCCTCTCTGCTATTTTCTGAGCCTCAGAGGACCCCAGTCCATGACAGCACGGGATTCCTCTCACCTCCTTCTCTGTCCTTCATCCCTTTCATCACACCCATCCCTGCCCTGCTGGACTGGACTCCTCCATTCCTGGGGCCTACTGCAGGGGCCCGGCTGAGCTGGCTCCTCCCCTCTTCTGGGGATCCAGCTTTCCTTGCCCAGGGTTCCCTTCCTGTGCCAAGCAGATCCCAGTCAGAACCCAGCTCTGCCCCACACCTGCCCTGCTTCTGCCATGGCTTGAGTCAGGCCAGGAGGAACCCCTGTGAAGCAGAAAGAGAAATGCCAGCACCGAGGGGCCTGGTTCCTTGGAAAGAGGCTGCCCTTTGGACATCAGCTTTGGGTGCGCTAATAAACCGAACTCTGGCACCTCGTTTATTTTGGCCTCTGTGTTCTTACCCTATTCTGTCCACAGGTAGAAGGACCCCAGATGAGAGGCAGAGCCAGCTTGGGTGCGGTAGAGAGGACAAGGCCAGTCTCTAAACCAGAGAAGGTCTTAATATTCATAGAAGAGACTCCCCTGGGCTGGTTCTGTATAGGGAGATGGTCTGAGTGTTCCAGAGAAAGCCAGGAGGAACCTCAGAGGGGGCCCAAGGGCTGTCCTCCCCCCTGAATGCTGCTCCATGATGCCAGTAGGCCCTCTGACATGCCACGGAAAGTGCCTAGTGTAAACTGTAGGGATGGAGACTCCAGGGATGCAGCCGCTAAGCCGGACTGGCAGTTGGGTGAGGCGGTGCCTACGAAGGCCAGAGCCTGAGGGGATTGAGGGAGACAGAGAAGGGACCAGGACTAGGGCTGGAGGGAAGAGACAGACGGGGAAGCTGGGACAGGGCTGTGAATGTACCAGTCCCACAGGGCTTGGGAACAGATATGAGAGAGGTCACCAAGCGTGGGGCCAGGGGCTGGAGGAATGGCACAGCAGTTAAAGCACTTGCCTAGCAAGGCCTAAGTGCCCTAGTTCAGTTCCACAGCACCACATAAGCTGGGTGTGGTGGCGCACACCTGTAATCCCAAGGCCAGCCTGGGCTCCGAAGTGAGTTCAGGACCAGCCTTAGCAAAACCCTGTCTTAAAAAAAAAAAAAAAAAATAGGGCGGGTGGGAGACAGAAGGGAGCTTGGCCTGGGGAAGGGAGATAAGCCAGAACATGTGGTGGGAGGGGGTGCGTGCAGAGCAGCCCAGACCCAGGCTCCAGACCACTCTGGACACGGGCCCCTTGTACTAGGCTTTCTCCTTCCTTCCCAGCATCACAGGGTATGTCTGACTGATACACTTGAGCCAGGCTACTGAGACCTCCCGAAGCACAGTTAGAGGCGGGGTAGGGTATGAGGAGTTCCTTTGTCTTCCCAGGAACCCTCCAGGCTACACTTTTCACCATTGGCCCCTGGGCACTTGGGACCTTTCTCTCTCCAAAAGGAGACGGTGCCAGGGTAGAACTCAAAAGAGACTCAACCTAGGAAGATGAGATGCAGCTGTCCCATGCCAGTGGCTACCGAGCAGCTGGTAGCCAGGCTAGGTGCTCTCCACCTAAATCTCCTTCACTGAACAGGGCGCACACACGCACCCGCTTGCTCACACTCAGGCACATGTTTGCACCCATGACTGGGAGGTGTGGAAGCCGCTGCCAGTTTCCGCATTGCCACGTTCTCCATGCCCATCTGGGTTTTCTTGTATCAAAGATTTCTGAGCGCATGGGTCTGTTTCCATGGAAACATCTAGGCTTGCAGAACCTAAGCATAGCTCTGGCCCCTGCGGTGCAGGAAAGGTGAAGAGAGGTGGTGTGAAGCCTCCGGGGACACCTCTAGGTCTACGCGACCCCTTTGTGACCCCATATTCCCTGGGACCACCTCCTCACTCTCATTTGCCTCTGTAGATCTCTGGAAGCCAGGGGAGAGGAAAAGGAAATGTCAGAACAGAGGAATATGACCCGAGCTGCATGGGGGTGGGGGTGGGGTTAGATCACTGCCTTTGTCCCCAAGGATCTTTGAGAGGCATTTGATTTGGGATAGGGCTGGAACTGGGGTCTAGAGTTGTGTCCTGGTCACAGGCCTCCTTGGGGACACTGAATAGCCCACCAGACCTCAGGTCTCCCCACCTGGAGCCTCTTTAGCTGGCTCCTCCTTTCTTGTGGGTGCCCCACACCCAGAGAACCTGTTTAAGATAGGATTTCCAGGTCTGACGTCAGGGGAAGCCAGGGGATCTCTCTCCAGCGCTCCAGGATTGACAAAGCTAAGCCCTGTCTTGCTCCGCATGGAAGGGGGTGGGGCGGGTGGAGAAGGGAGGGTCTGTGGGCCCTGGGCCCTAGTCCTGGGTGACAGGGACAAGCTGTTCCAGGTCAAAAGCCCCCGCTGGCTTTCCCAGGGCCTCACCCATGCACTTTCCCCATGCGCTTACATTTCAGCCAGTGTACGATCATCCCCCTCCCAAGTCCTTGCAGTGTCTTTCTGTGCTGGGTCACACCTGGCTGGAGGAGGCCAAAGACCCCTCATATCCTTAGAGCTGGACAGTAGCTTCCTTTCGGGTTCTGCCCCTGTACGGCTCGAGGCAACAGTAGTGGGAGGGCTGTAAGGAGAGAAAAATCCCACTAGGTGGCGCAGGGCCCTTCCAATGTACCATTCCGCTCCAGACAGGAAACTCCTGTAGCCAGCAGCTTGCGGTTGGGCGAAGCCGATACCTTATGCTCTGTGGTAGGTTCACGAAAAAGCATCCTTGCAGAGGCCAGTGTAGATTTTTTGTTTTTGTTTTTGTTTCTAGAGACAGGATCTCACGCTATAGTCCAGGCTGGTCCTAAACTCACTATGTAGCCCAGGCTGGCCTGGAGCACACGGCCATACTCTTGCCTCAGCCTCCCAAACGCTGGGATTTGGGACATGCACCATTATGCCTGGTTCAACCTGAGCTTCTGAAATAGCATTTGGAGAAATACTAGAGCCAATCTGAGGGTCTGAAGGGGCGCGAGGCAGAAGTGGGGGCAGCCCATCCAGCTGCGCTGTTCCCCGGACACCAAGAGCCACAGTGGCTGTCTCAGATCTGTTCCAGCTTCCCTGTCCCTGCCTCTAGGCTTACTGTCACCCAGGGCATGTAAGGGTGAAAGAGAAGACAACATCTCTAGTCCCCAAACCCTGGAACTCCCAAGTATTTCTGCAAGAGCTAGAGGTGGGACTCCTCAATGACCTACCTTTCCCTGACCTCTTTCCCAAACTGACCCCACCAGCCCCACTCCCCAGACTAACTACCCTCTTTTTTTGGTTGGTGTTCTAGACAAATGGCTGATCAATAAATAATGTTGATTGGAACATTAATGGTGAATTTTTTTTTTTGAAGCAGCATCTTGATCTGTAGTTCAGGCTGGTTCTGAACCCAATATGTAGCCTAAGCAGATCTCAAACTCACAGTAATCCTCCTGTCTCAGCCTCCCAAGTGCTATGATTAGAGGCATGTGCCCTGTGCCACCACATCCAACTTATGTGGTGCTGAGGAATCAAACTTAGGACCTTGTGCTTATTAAACAAGTGCTCCAACCATGTGCTATTCTCCAGCCTGTTGTTGTTGCTGTTTTGAAACTAAGAGTCTTGATCTACAGTCCAGGCTGCTTTTGATCTCATTCTGTATCCCAGGCTGATGTCAAACTCACAGTAATCCTCCTGCCTCAGCCTCCCTTCATGGTAAATCTTTTTTTTTTTTTTTCTTTTTCTTGAGACAGTGTCTTGCTTTGTAGTTCAAGCTGATCCCGAACTCACCACATAGCTCAGGCTGACCTGGAACTCAAGGCAATCCTCCTGTTCAGCCTGAGGGATTGCAGATGTGTGCCACACACCCAGTTTGTGTGGTGCTGGGGAGTTGAACTCAGGGCCTTACATTTGGTAGGTAAGTGCTCTAACTGCTGTGTTATTCCTCCAGCCCATGAATGGTGAATCTTATACCAGCATCCCTTACCTGTGCCTGACATTGGGGAACTTGAGTGCTGGAAGTAAGTACACTCCCCCAAGCTCTTTCCTATCCTTCAACAACATAGGGCATTTACCAGAATTTCTACCTGAATTCATCTCAGCCAGAATCATAAGGGAAAGAGACAGAAATCAGTTTATCCAGTGCCCTGGGAAGGACAGCATGAGCCAAACCAGAGACCCTTCCTGATACCTTGATTTCCCATGATGCCATCCAGATCCCATCTCCTCTGCTGTAGGCCCATCCTAGGCCTGGCAAATCCAGCTCTCTGTGTGGCTAACTCAGGACAGGCAGTCTCACTGGTCCCTGGAGCCTAAGCAGAAGGCACCACGTGCTCCTAGACGTTTCTGGCCCAGGTCACTGTCACCTCTTTAGTTCTCCAGGAAGAAGGGAAGGACCAGAGGAAGAGGAGGAGGCAGTGGAAGCTCCTGAACCAACTCAGCCAGTACTAGCTCTCAGGAGACATGCACACTCAAATCTTTGTTGTTGTTGTTGTTGTTGTTGTTGTTGTTGTTGTACTGGGGATCAAGTCAGCGCCTGCACACTGAGCTACATCGCCAACCCATTTTTATTTTTGATTTTGAGAAAGGATCTCACTAAGTCATTAAGTTGCCCAGGCTGGGCTTGAATCTGCAATCTCCCTGCCTCAGCCTCCCAAAATGCCCAGCTCTCAAATCTTTGCATGCACACTTCCTTCAGCCTGAGAATCCATGTTGTCCTGTGTTGCCAGGTCAGCACACAAGTCCTAGCTCAGATGTGACTCTCACCTCACCCTGCTTCACTGGTCCGTCCCTCCCATGTGCCTACACATCGCCCTCTTTGGCTACTGCCTGTGTCCCAGACTCCTTCTCCACAGGCTGAAAGCTTGGATGTAGGCAGTGGGTTCGGCTGGCTCACGGTTCTTTGGGTAGCACTTAGCACCGGTCTGACACACAATACATACTCTGCTTGTGTGTGTGTGTGTGTGTGTGTGTGTGTGTGTGTGTGTGTGTTACTGAAGATTGACTCTAGAGGCTTCACACTTCATCCCTAACTCATTTTTATTTTTTATTTTGAGACAGGGTCTTGCTAAGTTGATAATTTGCCCGTGCTGGGCTCAAACTTGTCCTCCTCCTGCCTCAGCCTTCCAGAGAGCTGCCGGGGTTGGCAGCCTGCACCACAGCACCCAGCTCCACAAATTTCTGTAAAACGTGTGACTGATACTCTGATAACATTCTCCCACTTCCGGGTGTGGGGAAAACCACCTTCAAACCTCAGGTCCCACGGCAGCACCACGGGCACCCACCAGGGATGGGTGCCAGCTGCCTGCCCTGCCTGGCCTCCTGCCCTGTCCTGCAGCCGGTGCCACCACTCCCTCCTTTTCTCTCTCACAGATGGGAGTCAGCTTCACAGCTACAGTCAGTTCTCACTTTAACTCAAATGCTAAATTGGGAAGAGGAGCAGCTTCATTCACACTCCTGATTTAGCCTGAGAGAGAAAAGGTGAGAGAGCCCGGTGCCGCTGCCAGGGAAGGGGATGCCGGCGCACTGCCAGGGCCCAGAGAGCACGAGCTCCCAACATCCAGCTCCTCAAAATAAACCACCTTCCGACCCTAGAGGGGTCCCAGTGCACCCTTTTTTATATACCAGGGCAGCTGTTTGTATATCTCCTCCATCGGGGAGGTGGGGTCTTTGGTTATTAAAACCAGAGAGAGTGACTGGAGCAATGGCATAGCAGTTAAAGCACTTGCCTTGTAAGTGCAGGCAAGGACCTGGGTTCGACTCTCCAGCACCACACAAGCTGGGTGTGGGGGCACACACCTGTTATCCCAGCACTTGGGAGGCTGAGGCAGGAGGATTTTTGTGAGTCCAAGGCCAGCCTGAGCTCCACAGTGAGTTCAGGACCAGCCTGGTCTACAGAGTGAGACCCTGTCTCAAAATAAATAAACAAATCAAGTAAAATAAAACTAGACAGGAACATGCTGCTGCTTTTTGATCACTGATAGTACTGATCTATGAAATTCCTCTCATATCTGACTTTAACCCCCCTGTTCACCCCAGCTATTGATTATTACCACTCAATTTGTCTTATTTAATTTTTTTTGAGACAGGGTGTCACTCTGCAGCCCAGGCTAGTCCTGAACTCACTATGGAGCCCAGGCTGGCCTTGGACTCATGGCAATGCTCTTGCCTCAGCCTACAGGCGTGCACCACCACACCCGGCTTATGTGGTGCTAGGGAATTGAACTCAGGTACTTAGTGCTTACCTAAGCACTTGCTAGGCAAGCGCTTTAACCACTGAGCTATTCCTCCAGGCTCTGTTTTATTTAAAAATTTCCCACCATTTTTATTAATATACATAAGTGATACATAATGTTTACAATGACCTTTAGTATTTTGTGCACATATATATCACATCAACTTTACAATCCCTTCCCATTTTTGGTGCTCCCACACCCCCTTTTCCCCCTAACTCCCACTATCACACACATTTGGTTCTATAGAATGCCTATATTTATTTAATTTTTTTTAAAAGAGGTACTGGGGATTGACTTCAGGGCCTCCACTCTGAACTACATCCTCAGCCTCTTCTTTTTTTCTTTGAGACAAAATCTTGGCCTATAGTCCAGGCTGATCCTGCACTCACAGCAATCCTCCTGCCTCAGCTTCTCGAATGCTGGGACTACGGGCATGTGCCACACACCCAGCTTATTTGACACTGGGAAATTTGGCATGAGGCTTGTGCTTGCTAGGCAAGTGCGTTAACCATTGAGCTATGCCCCTAGCCCTACCCTATCTCTCCCTTTTCTTTTTTTAAAGACAGGATCTCACTAAATTTCCAAATTGCACAAGTTAGTCTTGAACTTGTGATCCTTCCTTCCCTGTGACTCAGCAGGCCTGCACCCCAGGCCCAGTTTCAATGGTTTTAGCAGCATTACTGACAATAGACAAAAGGTGGAAACCACCTTTTTGCTCATAAACAGATGAATGTATACATAACATGTGGTATAGATGTACCATGAAACATTATTCAAATTTAAAAAGGAGCATTAATGGTTTTACTCACTGGTTCAACCTCTTGCTAGCATGTACAAGGCCAGGAATACAATTCCCTACCACCACATAAAAATTAGCTGGAGCTGGGCATGGTGGTGCACACCTGTAAACCCAACATGCAAGAGGCTGAGGCAGGAGGACTGTTGTGAGTTTGAAGCCAGCCTAGACTATACAATGAGTTGAAGACTTGCCTAGACTATAGGGCAAGACCCTGTTTCCAAAAATAAATAATAAACAAATAAATAGGATTTTAGTGCATGCTATTGTTTCATTTTGTGGTGCTGGGGATTGAGTCCAGTGCCTTCACACTAGGCCTCATTTTTTATTTTATTTTTGATTTTGAGACAGGGCCTCCCTAAATGGCTAAGTTGTCCAGGCTGGGCTCAAAGTTGTGATCCTTCTGCCTCAGCCTCACAGAATGCTGGGATACAGGCTGTACTGCCAGGTTCAGCATGTTTCCATATGAATGAATCTTGCAAACATTATGCCAAGTGAAATAAACCAGGCTCAAAAGGCCACAGGTTGTGTTACTGCATGCATATGAGGTAGCCAGAGTAGTCAAATTCACGGAGACAGGAACTGTAACAGGAGGTAGCAGGGTTGGGAGGAATCGGGAGTAGTTATTAACAGGTATAGAACTTCTGTTTGAGATGATGAAAATGTTTGAAAATGGATAGTAGTAGTGATTTTTTTTTTTTTTTTTTTTTTGAGGCAGGGTCTCACTCTGTAGTCCAGGCTGGTTCTGAACTCACTATATAGCGCAGGTCAGCCCTGAACTCCCAGCAATTCTCCTGCCTCACCTCCTGAGGATTACAGGCGTGCTCCAATGTATTAGTTAACTATTTGTTACTGTGACAAAATACTTGCCATCCATAATTTGAGGAAAGATTTATTTAGCTCACAGTTTCAGAAGGTCTCACACAGTCCTAAGACAGCGGCACTGGTGCAGAGACGTGGCAGAGGCTGGAGAACTGTTCACAGCACTGCAAGCAGAAAACAAGTAAAGGGAACCAAAGTGAGTCTGGAGACTCAGGCAAGGCAACAGCTTTCCCAGAAAGAAGCTGTAAGGATTTTAGTTCTTCTTCCTTTACTTAGTCAAGCTGACATTTGGGCCTCACCCTCAATCCCTGACCCACCAATCAATGGCAAATACCTGAAAGCTCTGCCCTGGGAACCTCCCCCATCTCAACAAATTGACACCATTTTTTTCCAGGTCAAACCCCAAGCATCTGCTCCTTCCAATAACACACAGTTCTGCAGCTAACCCACTATATCCAAATACATGAGGCTTTGGGAGAACATTCGAGATTCCACAGCAGCCACCATGCCCAGCTAATGTGGTACAGGGGAACTGAACCCAGGGCCTTGTGCTTGGTAGCCCAGCATTTGAATTGCTGAACTATTCCTACAGATCCAATAGTAATTTTTTTTTTTTTTTTTTTTTGAGACAGGGTCTTCCTCTGTAGTCCAGGCTGGTCCTTAACTCACTGGTGTAGCCCAGGCTGGCCTTGGCCTCAGGACAACCTGCCTGCCTCAGCCTCCCAAGTGCTAGGATTACAGGTATGCACCACCACACCCAGCTTTATGTGGTGCTGGGGAATTGAACTCAGGGCCTTGAGCTTGCAAGGCAAGTGCTTTAACCACTGTGCAATTCCTCCAGCCCAATAGTGATATTTTTTAATGATCCTGAATTATACACTTAAAATTTGATATAATGGTTGTTATGGTTTGGATCTGGAGTGTCCCCCAAAAGCTTCATGTGTTTGGCTGTGGTGGGATACCTATGGAGACATGTGCTGTTGGGAAGTAGGGCCTGACTAAAAGGGACAGACGGCCTGGGGCTTAACCTGGAAGGGATGGAACACTGAAGCTTAATCTGGAAGTTCAGATCAATGGAAGAGTATATGCTAGTTCCACCCTTCCTCCTTCACTTGACTTCCTGCGTTTGAGGCCACACTGAGCTACACAGTGAGTTTAGGACCAGCATGGACTATAGAGGAAAATCTTGTCTCAAAAAAAAAAAAAAAATTCTTTTCTTCCCTAAATTGTGGGTGTTGCACATTCTGTCCCAGAAACAAAAAAGTAATTAAAATAGAAATTGGGGGCTGGAAGAATGGCTCAGCAGTTAAAGTGCTTGCTAGGCTAAGTCAAATGCTCAGTACCCAAGTTCTAGCACTTGGAAGGCTGAGGTAGGAGGACTGCCATGAGTCCAAGAATAGCCTGGGTTCTATAATGAGTTCAGGACCAGCATGGACTACAGAGCAAGACCTTGTTTCAAAAAAAAAGAAAAAAAGAAAAAAGAAAGAAAAAAAAAAAAGGAAAAAAGAAAAGGGAAAAAAACAAAAGAAATTGGTACCAGGAGTAGGATTGTTGTTGTGACTTTACCCCATAATATGGTTTAGAAGCCGTTGGAACTTGTTTGCAGGAGGAGTTTGGAAAGGTTTGAATATGCCAGCTAGAGAAAACTTCGAATGCCATGAGCAAGGCTGGAGGAATGGCACAGTGGTTAAAGTGCTTGCCTTGCAAGTGAGGCCCTGAGTTTGATTTCCTGGCATCACATAAAGCCAGGCATGGTGGTGCACACCTGTAAGTCCAACACTTGGGAGGCTAAGGCAGGAGGAATGTCATGTGTCCAGGGCTAGCCTGAGCTACATAGTGAGTTCAGGATCAGCCTGTGCGAAAGAGCAAGACCCTGTCTCAAAAAAAAGAAAAAAAGGAAAAAAGAAGAAAGAAAAAGGAAGAAAGGAAGAAAGAAAAAAAGAAAGAAACTTGCAGTTTTTCCAGGCTAAAAGGGCCTGCGGGGTGGGGTGGGGGTGGGGGGGCGGGGGGCAGAAGAGCATAAAGAGAATTAAAGAGATTCACATTAAAAATAAGCCAAGGACTTGGACACAGAACTGTAAGAAAGTTCTGGGGGGTGTCACAAATCAACAAGGCACCATCCATTACCAATTAAAGAGCAAACAGGCAAAGGACCTCACTCTGAGAACAGCACCCAAGGCATCCTGTAGGGCCAAAGAGAAAAATGTTTATTGCAATTCAGCCATCTAAGAACTCAGAGGCTTCCACAGCAATTGTCCAAAGGAGCCAGGCTACTGTTCAAGCCAGTGGCAGACTTTGGTGACATCCATGAGATCCTGACTTTTCAGGCTTACAGAGTACAAGAGTTGTGGGCTCATGGAGGCTCCCATTCAGATTTCAGAGGAAGGCCTTGGAGGGCACACAGTGTGTCCCTGGGAGGGCACTACACGAAGTTGTGAAGGAGAAGCCTAAGGGGCACAGTGGAGACACCAGCCATTTAAAGATATCAGAAACGGGGATCATCAGCTGAGAAAAGCTGTGAGCAGATCCGGCCCGAAGGAGAAGACGGGGTTGCGGCCAGGGGCAATGCTATAGGGACAGGGTCCCCCAAGCCCTCTGGAGTTCACATCTCATCATAGCTTGCAGAGGGTGCTGGATACACACCTACAGCACTTAATGAAACTGAGGGATTTGGTTATTGGTCTGCTGGGTTTTGCTCCTGCTTTGGTCTGATTGTTTTCTAGCTGCCACTCCTTCTCCTCCTTCTTTTCTTTTTTGAGACAGGGTCTCACTCTGTGTAGTCCAGGCTGGTACTGAACTCACTGGTGTAGCCCAGGCTGGCCTTGAATCAGGACAATCTGCCTGCCTCAGCCTCCCAGTGCTGGGATTACAGGTGAGTGCCACCACACCCAGCTTTATGTGGTGCTAGGGAATCAAACCCAGGGCCTTGTTTAACCTCTGTGCCATTCCTCTAGCCCCCTATTCTTTTTGGACTGGACTTTTTTACCCTGCACCATCATATGTTGGGAGGGCTTAACTTCTCTTTGGTTTTCACTGGTGCTCACATCTAAGAGTTTGACTTTAGTCTTAACAGGAGACATTGGACTTGGATTTTTTTAGCAGTGCTGAAACTGTTAAGATTTTGGCAACTCTTAGAAAAGGACTAAATGTATTTTGCATAAGGAGGACAGGAGTCTTTTGGGAGCCAGGGGTGATATGTTATTGTTTGGATCTGGAATGTCCCCCAAAAGCCTCATGTGTTTGGACATGGTGGGATACCTATAGAGCTGTATGCTGTTGGGAGGTGGGGCTTGGCTGGAAGGGGCAGATGTGTGGGACTTACTATTGAGGCAGGAACTGGAAGAGTATACACTAGTCCTGCCCTTCCTCTCTCACTTAAGGTCCTGCCCATGATGCTGTGAAGCGCTCCCCCACCTCTGCCATGTGCTCCCACCGTCACTGGCTGCCCATGAACAGAGACTGTGACCTTCTGAACCTGTGAGCGGAAATAAATCTTTCCTCCCCTAAACTGTGGTGGTCAGATATTCTGTCCTAGCAATGAAAAAGTAACTAAGATAATGATAAATTTTATGTATACGGTATTTATGACAGCATGTATGCATGTGTGTGTGCCTACACGTGTGCAGAGTGTTCATGAACGCTAGGCAAGCACTGTTCCACTGGGATATATCCTCTGCCAAAAAATTAATTAACCAAATTTAAATTTAAAAGATACCGAGTCCAATATCAGTTTCGAGACACTGTCATCCTGCCACACTGGCCTTTTCTGCAACCGGACTCAGGGAAACCTGGGTCCTCTAGTTCCCAAGAGCCCTCTGTTCCCAGCTGGAGGAGCGGCAGCTCAGCCTCTGCCCAGAGCAAAGCGGAGGCCTCTCTGCAGATGTGCAGGGGCAGCAGCTGGCCCTTCTTCCCTCTGCTGCTGCTTGATGCCACGAGCATCCGGAAGGAAGGTCTTCCTCCCCCTGTGGCTGCCAGCTTCCTCTCCACGTGCTCATTCTGACTTTGCCCTACCAAGGCATTCCCATATGGAGGAAGCTGAGAGAAGGGTGGTTGGAGGAGAGAGAACAAGCTGCCTCTTCCAGCCAGCTTCTGACCTACCCTGCTGCCACTGCACAGAGAAACGGATGGCCCTTTGGGCTGAGCTGGCCGTCCGTGAATGCAGGTGCCCATGTTCCTTAGTGTTTTTCTGCCCAGGAGTGGAAGGTTCTGCTGGAGGCCCCCTGCTCACCGGCGTGGGTGCTTCTGGCCTCCCTCTCCTCGATCCTGGCCTGCTGGCTGCACCACCTACTCTTGCCACGGTCCAGCAAATGGCAAGCGGGCTCCCTGTTGGCCTGGGAAGCACTTCTGTGCTGGGAGTTGTGTTAGACGCTCACTGTGCTTCTCCCATGGGACCGCCTGTCACACTACTGTCATTGTTTCTTGTCTGTCTTTCCCACTAGGCATGGACTGCAGATGACAGGAAGGGAGAGGGGGGTATTTTCCTTACTTCTCTCTGGTTTTGTTTCGATTTTGTTAGGTTTGGCAGTACTGAGGACTGAAGCCAGGCCCTCCACACTGAGCTATATCATTAACCCTTCTATTTTTTTGGTGGGTGGGGCATTGTCTCCCTAGGTAACTTGTAGTCCTCTTTCCCCAGCCTCCCTGAGTGCTGGGGTTACAGACATGTGGCAGCAGTCTTCTTTAATGTTTAGAGTTGAGATGATGTCTGACAATTCTGTTTTTTAAAATTAATTAGTTAATATATTTTTTGAGACAGGATCTCCCTCTGCAGCCCAGGCTGGTCCTGAACTCACTATGGAACCCGGGCTGGACTTGAGCTCCTGGCAATCCTCCTGCCTCAGCCTCCCAAAGGCTGGAATTACAGGTGTACACCACCACACCCAGCTTTAGGTGGTGCTGGGGAATCAAACTCAGGGCCTTGCACTTGCTAGGCAAGTGCTTTATCCACTGTGCCATTCCTCCACCTCCATGACAAATAATTTTCAATGACTAGACATGATCTGTTTACATGTCTGTCTCCTTCCTTTGACTTGATTCAAGAACCTTATGGAAGATAGAGGTGGCCCAAGTCTGTGATCCTAGCACTCTGAGAGGCTGAGGCAGGAAAACCTCAACTTTAAGCCCAACCTAGGCAAATTGGAAAGTTAGGGAGCCTCTGTTTCAAAATCAAAAACAAGAAAGGGCTGAAGATGTTGGGGTTCAGTCCTGGGCAAGCAATCTATATGCTGTGCTATATCCACCAGCCCTGGGTTCAACTCTGAAAGCTTTGGCTTATTCTGGGACTCTAGAACAGAGTTATTGCCATAAACTGGGGCTTAGTCAAAGGGTTCTGAAGCCAGACTGGATTAGAGTCCTGGCTCTACCACTGTCCAGCTGTCTGACCTTGAGCAAGTTACCTGCCCTCTCTGAGCTTGTTTCCTCATCAATGAAATAGGAGTGAGAATTGTATGACTCTCATAAGGCGTTGTGAACACAAATGCCCATCACAGACCCTGCCACACAGTAAATGTGTGCTGGAAGGGGGATGGGCGTGGAGAATGCACCCAGAGATTCAGGGAAGTCAGAGGGAGCAAGCATCTCTGATACTGTTGTTTTCCTTGCATCCTGGGTTTGTGGGGGGTGGAGGTGGGTGAGGCCAGCGCCAGAATGGGGCAACCCCAGCAGCCGCCCACTTCCTCCCTCCTTTCCCCTCCTGCCAGATCTGCAGAGTGCAAGCTCACCCACCAAGAAGCTGAGCAGCCCCAGCGCTGGGCGGTGGTGAGGGGCCAGGAATAACTGCTGTTGCTATTCCTGCCTTTCTGGGTTGGATGGAAACGCTGCCTTTCTAATCTAAAGGCTGCTCCCCACTTCCTGCACATCAGGGGGCTCTTATGTAATGTTCCCCACCCCCTCCTGCCTAGTGAGCTTCCAGAGATTTCTGCAGCCTGGCTTTGCTGCACACTCAGCTGGGGGTAGGGGCAGCAAAGAAGCCACCACAGGTTGGATTGTCCTCTGAGCCCAGGATCCTGCCAGGCTTGGATGTGAGAGAGGAGCTGCCCAGCACAGGGCAGAGGAACTGCCATCTGAGGACAGCAGCCTTTTTCTGCACCTGTAAGGCACTCTCTGGCAGGAGACAGAGAGCCCTACCTGAGCACTCAGCTCCCCCACCCACTCCCTCCTCCCCTTACAGACACCCTTGAGGAGGCGGAGCCACCCTGTCCCCCACTTATGCACCTATGTCTTCTATTTTGGGCCTAATCTAACTCCTTTTGGCACATTACTCCTCAGATGGACTCCAAGGACTGGACTCAGCACCCAGCATGCCTGTGGGACTCTCAGGCAGTCCACAACCTGGGCTACCTACTCTAGAGTTCCTTCCCTGCAACCCTGGAATCCTGCCAGGTTTTGCCAGGCACCCCCTTACCTGTTTGCTTGTGTGTGGGGGATGCGGGGAATGGAACGCAGGGCCATACATATGCTAGACAAGCACTCTACCACTGGGCTGTACCCCTGGCCCTTCAGGGACCCTATCTGCCCTGATGCCGCTGAGGCCTCAGCACCACTCCACCTGGCCCTTCCTGTCTACTAAGGACTCAGGTTGTCCTCTGGTGGCTCTAATCGGAGTTGAAGAGACAGCTTGATGCTCTGGGATGATTCTCTCTCTCCTTTCCTTTTCAGGGTACCTTTGTTCCACCCCATGTCCAGCCTCTTCAGTTTTCTTCTTACCACTCTAGCCCCTCCTTAGAAGGGGGCAAGGCTACCCCCAGACCCACTCAAGGCCAAGCCCTCCATGTTTCCGGTGGAACCTGTCAGCCATCGGAAAGTATGACAGGCAGTCCAGGCAGAGTCACTTCCTGAGCCTCAGGCCGGCCACAAAGTGGCAAACCATGGCCTGAGAAGCTTATGTGGGTGCTGACAGAGCCCAGCACGAGGAGGAAGTGGCAATGGAAAAAGGGGCTTGTTCTCCTCTCAGCGTCACAAGCCTGTTCAGCCCTGGGTTGAGCATCTAAGACAAGATGGCAACACCTGCTTTTCTCTCCCTCAGCAGCCTCGGCCATCCCAGTTCTCTCATCTCTGCCTGCTGCTCCCCTCTAGTTTGCTAGGTCTGAATGCAGACAGCACCTCTGCCAGGCAGCCCCTGCCTAGGCTTTTCACCCTTCCTCCTGCTTCTGGCCCAAGGCCACATGGCCCATGAGCTCTAGGCCCAGTTCACCCCTAAGTATCCTTGGAGGCCCAGTAGGCCTCCAGGCCAGGGAGCGGGAGTGGCTCAGAGCTTTCCTTACCTCCCTGGCTTCCTGTGGGCCCCGTGGATACTGGCTCCATCTGGGCTGTCGGCTACCAGCTGGGTGCTCAAGAGCCCAAGCTGAGATCTGCCTCCTTAGGAAGCACCAATTTGTTTTCACTGTGTCTCCTCCCCTTCCTCTCTCCCCTCCCCCCACCACAGCAAGTTGGAGTGTGCCATTGGCCCAAAGACAGATAAGAGGAGAGTGAAGAGAACTCACCTGCCCTGGCCCTGCTGCTGAGAAGTCAGGTCCAGGTATAACCCTCTGCAGCTGAGGGTTTTCAGGCCATCCTGCACGCTGATTGCCCCTTCGCGGAGGGCTGTGGTGGAGCAGAGCGTAGTGGCTCCGAGCTCAGCTCCAGGGCTTGTGCAAGGAGGCTGGTCAGGACTACAGGTTCATGCTCTGTGTGTCTGAGGGCAGAGACAGAGGGGTACAGGTTAGCCCTGGGCTTTCACTCTACCCCGAGGCCTGGAATGATGGTGGCCTGAGCTCTTTCCCTCTTTTGCAAGCCTTTGCAAGCCTGTCCTCGGGTTAGGAATTCTCTCCTCATAAAAATCCTCTGTGCAGGGTCAATTTTATGTTATCTTTCTTTCATGTTTCTGAATAAATATCACTTCCTTCAAGATTCCCTTAATTCCCTATTGTGTAAGTTATACTTTCTATTATCTTAAATTATCCTTTTTCTATTTGTGTAACTATTTATTTCTGTCTCACAGAATGGCAACTTCCATGAGGGCAAAGATTGCCTCTGACTTAGCATTACAGCTATCTAGCACAAGCAGTGGCTAATAATCTTTTTTTTTTTCCCCCTGAGACAGGGTCTTGCTGCTTAGGCTGGTCCTGAACTCACTAGGTAGCCCAGGCTGGCCTTGAACTCATAGCAATCCTCCTGCTTCAGCCTTGCACCTGCTAGTCAAGCTCTTTAACCACTGAACTATGCCTCCAGCCCCAAACTTTTTTCTTAATTTTTTTTTTTTTTTTTTTTTTTGAGACGAGGTCTCCTGCTGTAGCCCAGGCTTGTCTTGAACTCACTTTGTAGCCCAGGCTGGCCTTGGACTCACAGCAATCAGCCTCCAGAGTGATTAGAGGCATGTGCTACCATATTTGGCTTTATGTGGTGCTAGGGAATCAAACTTAGGGCCCTGTGCTTGCTAGGCAAGCATTTTAACTAATCACTGCTCCCTTCCTCCAGCCCCTTTTCCTTTCTTGCTCTTTTTTTTTTTTTTTAAAGAATGAATATTTGGGGGCCGCTGGAGGAATGGCTCAGCAGTTAAAGCACTTGCCTAATAAGCGCTAAGTACCTGAGTTAAATTCCCAGCACCACATAAACCAGGCGTGTTGATGCACGCCTGTAATCCAAGCACTCAGGAGGCTGAGACAGGAGGATTGCTGTGAGTCCAAGTCCAGCCTGGGCTCCAAAGTGAGTCCAGGACCAGCCTGGGCTACAGAGTAAGACCCTGTTTCAGAAAAAAAAAAAAAAAGAACATTTGGGGGCCTGGAGAATTGAACCCAGGGCTTTGAGGTTGACTAGGCAAGTGCTTTACCTGCTGCCATACAGCCGCAGCCCCCTTTCTCATGCATTTTATCCTTCAGAACCTCTTAATCACTTCTGCTTTGCTCCTAGATCCCTGCAATCTCTCTCTCCTTTTCTCATGACCATTACCATCACTGATTTTTGGGACTGTCTCCATCCTGTTCTTAATCTTCTTATAACATAAAATCTAGGCTGTCTTCTACTCAGCTATAAGCTCCTTACGTGCCTATACTGTAGGCCTATTCTCAAACTTTGTTCATAGGAGCTTCTCGATTTTTTGTTTGTTGTTGATAAAGGGTATATTAATTTGAACCTGTTACAAGTTTTTTTTTTTTTTTTTTGAGACAGGGTCTCACTCTACAGTTATGGAGCCCAGGCTCACCTTGAAATCACAGCAATCCTCCTGCCTCAGGCTTGTGAATGCTGAGATTATAGGCACGCACCACCATGCTGGGTTTATGTGGTGCTGGGGTATCAAACCCGGGGAACACCTTGTGCTCGCTAGGCAAGTTGCTGTGACCACTGTGCTCTTCTTCCAGCTCCTACTGGCTTCATTCTTCAGCAGGTTCTCCAATCCTGAGGGTAAACTGTGTTCTAGACTTACATTATGTTGGCTTAGTACCACCAGGGAAAGTCTTTCCCAAGTTCCAAAAAAAGTCCTAGAAGTGATTTTCATTGGCCTGGTTTGTATTGTATGCCCATCTTGACTCAGTGACTCCGGCTAGGGAAATGAAATATTCCTTATCTGCAGCAACCTGGGTGAATGGTCAAGCCTGTCTTAGAAATCGACTGCCAGATTTAGGATAAGGTTACGTTTCCCAGGAGGTTCCCCAGCAGAAGGTGGTGGCTGTGGAGTAGCTATGAAAAGGGGAACTGATGTTGGGCATGCAAAAGACAGAGATTTATGGTGACCAGCTTAAGCAAGAATTTCAAGATAGCTCAGATCAGCTTGTCAGAATTATAGAAGTTGGCCATGGTGTCACAGGCCTGTAATGTCAGCACTCTGGGAGGCTAAGGCGGGAGGATTGTACGTTTGAGCCCTGTCAGAGAAGTGTAGTGACCTGGAGAGACTCTGTCTCAAAAAATCAAAACTAAAAAAATGGGGCTGGATATATATATATATATCCAATATCAATGCAAAGACCCTATGCTGGGACCTCATACAGGAAAACAGAGAGAAGGAAATTCTGCTCCAGAAGAAGGATACTCTACTGCAGCAAGAGGATTTCACATTAACTCTTAACAGACATGTCCCCTGTGTTAGGACTGGAATGCTTCTCCCTCTCCATATGCACCTTTTCAAAAAAGGATCACTAGGATTTTTTTTTTTTTTAAGGCTGAGGATAGGTGGGTGAACTGTGGGTCCAAAGCCCCTGGGGGAAAAAAAAAAGCAACAGCCACTGTTTACTGAATGCCAACTGCAAGGCACGCACTGAGCTTTGAGATCTCATGATGGCAGCCCGTGTAAATTTCAATCCATTTTACAGTTGAAAAGAAAATCAAAAGCTTAGTCAGGGCTGGGGGCATAGCTCTGGGGTTAAAGCATTTGCCTAGCCAGCCCAAGGCAGGCCCTTGGTTCGGTTCTCCAGCACCACATAAACCAGATGTGGTGGTACATATCTGTAATATCATTAGCGCTCAGGAAGCTGAGGCAGTAAGATTGCTGTGAGTTTAAGGCCTGCCTGGGCATCTTAGTGAGTTCAGGACGGGTCTGGACTATAGAGGGAGACCCTGTCTCAAAAACAAAGAGGGGAAAAATCTCGGCCAAGATAGCCCACCAAGGAGCAGCAAAATGATGGACATTCAGACACGGAGATCACTTGATTTTGCCTGGCCCTGCTGCAGGAGGCGTCAGAAAAGCGCTTTAGTCCTACCTCTGAAGAACAACTCGGTAGATCATGGGAGTGGGTTCCTTACCTCGCCCAAACACTTAGGTCGGGAATTCAAATAGACAGATTCTTCGTTCATTGCCAGATTCAAGCTGACTTTAATAAGAAAACGGGGGCAGGGAGGAGGACGAGGAGGACGGATTCAGAGGGATAACATCTCAACAGAGCCACACATCTCCCCCCCCACTCCGACCTCCTGAGCTGTTGGGAAACTGAGAGCCTGAGGCGTGCCCTTCCCTCCGGAGGCCTCAGCACCCTCCTTCCACAGGCGCCCTGCTTTCTTTTTTTTTTTTCTGCTTTCTTTTTAAATCAAGAAAAGCAACACTTCCCTCGGATTCAAATCTAGAGCAGGCGTCTTCATTCCCGGAATCCCTGTTCCCTCTGGGGTACGCATTGGCAGCTGGAGGGGGCGGGAGGGGTTCCCCGCTCACGTTCCGCTCCCCAGAGCCCTGCAGAAACCGCCCCTCCCCCTCCCGCCCTTGGCCTGCTCGGGCACGGGGGTGTTATCCCCGAGTCCGGGCGCCCCGGCAGTGGCGGCTCCGCAGGGACTGCAGGGAGAGCCCAGGTGGCGGCGCCTGCTCAGTTCGCGTTCACTGCGTCTACGGCTCCCCACGCTGGCTCCGCGCCCGGCGGGCGGGGGAGCGAGTAGGCGGCGGAAGAGCCCGCTCGGCCAGCGGCCCGGGAAGCAAGCTGAAGCGACGACCTCCAGGGGGCAGCACCGAGACGCTAAGCACGTCTCCCGCGAAGCCTGGGGTCCCCGGGCAGTCCACAGGGAAGCCCTCTCATCAGAATCCCTCAGGTCCGCTCCTCCCCCGGACTGGATGGCGGTGGGCATGTGCCCAACAACCTCGGGAGCCGCTAGCTCCTGCTGGGAACGGGATTCCGCTGTTCCAGGGCAATAATCAGGTCCACCGCAACCTGGGCGCTCCCTGCAGTCCCTGGACCATCCGGTCCGCCAAAGGTGGGTTTTTTCCCCCCGGCAGGGATCAGGGGACAGCCTTCCAGTTCTGGTGACGGGGAGGGGACCCCCTGGTTCCAGCAGCCTCAGCCCATTGACAAGCGGCGGCGAAGCACGCAGCCCTCGCCACGCAGTGCCTCAACAACCAGTTGGCCCTAATTTCCTAGCCTCAGTTTCCCCAGTGACCACGGAAAATCACCCTGCCATTGGTCGAAGCGGGGGGTCAAGGCCCCGCCTCTCCTGGGCGGCCGCGGCCTCCGCCGGCCCCGCCGCTCCTCCCTCCCTTCCCGGCCAGCTCCCACGGTCCAGGAGGTGGGCGGGCGGGCCCAGGAGGACGCCGCACCGCCCGGCCCGCCTCGCCCCCGCTGCGGGCCCGGGCTTCTCCAGTGCAGCTCCCGCCCGAAGGCCGCCGGAGCAGCCGCGCGCCCAGGGCCCGCGCCCCGCGCCTCCCCCGTCCCGGGCGTCCCCGGCTGCGGCGCGCTCTGGCTCACCAGGGAGGGGGGCGCGAAGCGACGCGCAGCGGCCCGGAAACGCCATATAAGGAGCAGGAAGGATCCCCCGCCGGAACAGCCCTTATTTGGGCAGCGCCTTATTTGGAGTGGCCCGATATGGCCCGGCGCTTCCGGCTCTGGGAGGAGGGGAAAGGCGGAGGGAAGAGGCGGGGGCACCCCCGGGAACCCCGGAGCCCTGGGGTCAAGGAGGACTCAGCTGCGGCTCCAGCACTGGGCTTCCCCGAGGCCTCAGGCGCGCAGGATGCAAGAGCGGGCGCCAGGCCCGGAGTGCGGGACGTAGGGGCCCGCTGTTTGGGAAAGGGGGCTTCACGTCACTCCGGGTCCTCCCGGCCGGTCCTTCCATATTAGGGCTTCCTGCTTCCCATATATGGCCATGTACGTCACGGCGGAGGCGGGCCCGTGCGGTTTCAGACCCTTCAAATAGAGGCGGATCCGGGGAGTCGCGAGAGATCCCAGCGCGCAGAACTTGGGGAGCCGCCGCTGCTGCCGCCGCCGCCGCCGCCGCCGCCGCCGCCAGCATCCCCCGCCATCCTCCTCCGTCCGCTTACGCCGCTGCAGGACCTACCGGCCCTGCCTCAGCCTCCGCAGCAGCGCGGAGTCCGCACCGGCCCGCGGCGACGGCGAGCCTGGGAACCCCACCTGCGCTCTCCGCATTGTGCCCTGCGCCCCGCATGTGACCCGGCCAGGGCCCCGCGAGTGTGTACCCTGGCAGCTCCAGCCCTGGGCTGTGCCCGCCGCCTCACCACCAGCTGTCCAGCCGCTTGTCCAGGATGGCCGCGGCCAAGGCCGAGATGCAGCTGATGTCCCCGCTGCAGATCTCCGACCCGTTCGGCCCCTTTCCTCACTCGCCCACAATGGACAACTACCCCAAACTGGAGGAGATGATGCTGCTGAGCAACGGGGCTCCCCAGTTCCTCGGCGCCGCCGGAGCCCCAGAGGGCAGCGGCGGTAATAGCAGCAGCGGCGGCGGGGGCGGCGGCGGTGCAGGGGGCAGCAGCACCGGCGGCAGCGGGGGCAGCGCCTTCAACCCGCAGGGGGAGCCGGGCGAGCAGCCCTACGAGCACCTGACCGCAGGTAAGCAGCGGCCTGCGCCGAAATGCGCCCTCGTGCTGCCATCCTGACGCCGTCCTTCGCCGCTGCAGAAGTGCTCTTGGACCTTGGGGATGCGATCGGGGTTTCCCTTCCCTGCCTCGCATCTCCGAGTTGTATTTAGAGGGCTACCTGGGGACATCCCCGCGTCGACCCCAGCGATGCGCAGACCTCCGAGCTTTGTTTTGGATGGAGCGCCCTGGAGCTGCGTGGGTGGGTGGAAAGAGGGAGGGCTTGTTTTGATGAGCAGGGCTGCAGACCGCCCCCCCTCCTCCGCCAGGCTCAGCACTGCTGTGCATGTAGCCTGTCCCCAAGGAAGGGCGGAGATCCGTGGCCAGGGATGTCCCGTCGCCCAGGGTTGGGGGCGCGAAGTGGCCGTGTGGGTGCTGGCGGGAATCCCTCGCCCGCGCAGGCGCGACTGCGGAGCGCTGGAGCTGCAGTGGAGGGGGATTCTCTGTGTTTGCGTCAGCTGTTGTTGAAATGGGCTCTGCTGCTGGAGCAGGTCCAGGAACATTGCAATCTGCCGCTATCAATTATTAACCACCTCGGGAGTCAGTGGTAGCCGGGCCGACCTCTTGCCCGGCACTCGGGTCCTCCAGTGATTGCTCTCCAATAATCAGGCCTCCCTCCTCTCTCTCTCTCTCCTGGCAGAGTCTTTTCCTGACATCTCTCTGAATAATGAGAAGGTGATGGTGGAGACAAGCTATCCCAGTCAAACCACTCGACTGCCCCCCATCACCTACACTGGGCGCTTCTCTCTGGAGCCTGCACCCAACAGTGGCAACACCTTGTGGCCTGAGCCTTTCTTCAGCCTTGTCAGTGGCCTAGTGAGCATGACCAACCCACCAGCCTCCTCATCCTCAGCACCATCTCCAGCTGCCTCTTCCTCCTCCTCTGCCTCCCAGAGCCCACCCCTGAGCTGCGCGGTGCCATCCAATGACAGCAGTCCCATCTATTCCGCAGCACCCACCTTCCCCACTCCCAACACTGACATTTTCCCTGAGCCCCAGGGCCAGGCCTTTCCCAGCTCCACCGGGGCCGCGCTCCAGTACCCACCTCCCGCCTACCCTGCCGCCAAGGGAGGCTTCCAGGTACCCATGATCCCAGACTACCTGTTTCCACAGCAGCAGGGTGACCTGGGCCTGGGCACTGCAGACCAGAAGCCCTTCCAGGGCCTGGAGAGCCGCACCCAGCAGCCTTCGCTGACGCCCCTCTCCACTATTAAGGCCTTTGCCACTCAGTCAGGCTCCCAGGACTTAAAGGCCCTCAATACCACCTACCAGTCCCAGCTCATCAAACCCAGCCGCATGCGCAAGTACCCCAACAGGCCCAGCAAGACGCCCCCCCACGAACGCCCCTATGCCTGTCCGGTGGAGTCCTGCGATCGCCGCTTCTCCCGCTCCGATGAGCTCACCCGCCACATCCGGATCCACACAGGCCAGAAACCCTTCCAGTGTCGCATCTGCATGCGCAACTTCAGCCGAAGCGACCACCTTACCACCCACATCCGCACGCACACGGGAGAGAAGCCTTTTGCCTGCGACATCTGTGGCAGAAAGTTTGCCAGGAGTGATGAGCGCAAGAGGCACACGAAGATCCACTTGCGGCAGAAGGACAAGAAAGCAGACAAAAGCGCGGTGGCCTCTTCGGCCACCGCCTCCCTCTCCTCCTACCCATCTCCGGTTGCTACCTCGTACCCCTCCCCAGCCACCACCTCATACCCGTCCCCTGTGCCTACCTCCTACTCTTCTCCCGGCTCATCTACCTACCCGTCCCCTGTGCACAGCGGCTTCCCTTCGCCCTCAGTGGCCACCACCTATGCCTCCGTGCCCCCTGCTTTCCCTGCCCAGGTCAGCAGCTTCCCGTCCTCAGCTGTTACCAACTCCTTCAGCGCCTCCACTGGGCTTTCGGACATGACGTCAACTTTTTCTCCCAGGACAATTGAAATTTGCTAAAGGGAAATAAAGGAAACAAAGGAAAAAGGGGAGAAAAAGCAACACAAGAGACAGGAAGGAGTAGGAGCTGGCCTAAGAGGAGACCCTCTTAGTCACATGGAGGTTCTCTGAGCCAAGTCCTCCCTCTCCACTTAAAGTGGAAGGCCTTTGGCCATCAATCCTTCCCACTTCCCCTTCCTCCCTCAACTCTTACTCCCTTTGACTCCAGCTGCCTGAAACAGCCATGTCCAAGTTCTTCACCTCTGTCCAAAGAGCTTGATTTGCATGGATATTGGATAGATCATTTCAGTATCATCTCCATTGTTCGCCTGACCCCTTGCGCCCTTCAGTGCTAGAAATTAAGCCGGCAAAATGGGATTCGGGCCCCTCAGAGCCCTGCCCCACCTTTGTACAGTGTCCGTGCCATGGATTTTGTTTTTCTTGGGGTACTCTTGATGTGAAGATAATTTTATATTCTATTGTATAATTTGGAGTTCAGCCCACTCTTTGGGGTGGGGGAAAGAAAAGCCAAGCAAACCAATGGTGAACCTCTATTTTGTGATGATGCTGTGACAGTAAGTTTGAAGCTTTCTTTGAAACAGCAGTCCTAGCTATTAGAGCATGTGTCAGAGTGTTGTTCCGTTAACCTTTTGTAAATACTGCTCGACTGTAACTCTCACATGTGGCAAAATAGGGTTTGGTTTTTCTTTTTTCTTTTTGAAAGATTATCTTTTCCCCCTCCTGTCCTTTTGGTTTAAAAAGTTCACGTCTTGGTGCCTTTTGTGTGATGCGCCTTGCTGACAGCTCGCCATGTGCAATTGTGAGGGACATGCTTACCTCTAGCCTTAAGGGGGGCAGGGAGCGGTGATTTGGGGAGGCTTTGGGAGCAAACTAAGCAAGAGGGCTGAGCTGAGCCTCGGCCCTCCAGAATGTAGGAAAACAAAATCTAAAACAAAATCTGAACTCTCAAAAGTCTATTTTTTTAACTGAAAATGTAAATTTATACATATATTCAGGAGTTGGAATGTTGTAGTTACCTACTGAGTAGGCGGCAATTTTTGTATGTTATGAACATGCGGTTCATTATTTTGTGGTTTTATTTTACTTTGTACCTGTGTTTGCTTAAACAAAGTGACTGTTTGGCTTATAAACACATTGAATGCGCTTTATTGCCCATGGGATATGTCGTGTATATCCTTCGGAAAAATTAAAAAGAAAATAAAGTAGCTGTGATTGGGTATGTGTTTCCTGGGTTGGGAGAAGGGTTCTGGAGCAGCTTTCCCTAGTGAGGGGATTGGATTTTGAGGTTTTCTCAAACTCTAGGGCCTTTATTGATAAAACTGCAAAGCCAGTGTGGTGATGCACGCCTGTAATCTCAGCACTTGGGAGGCTGAAATAGGATTGCTGTGAGTCTGAGGCCAACCTGGACTCCATAGTGAGTTCAGGACAAGGCTGGATACAGAGCAAGACCCTGTTTCATAAAACAAAAAGACGACTCCAGCCAGAGTCATGCCTTCTACATGTTCTTGAGTAGTTTTTTTTGTTTTTAAGACAGGTTATCTCTTTGTAGTCCAAATTGTTCCTGAAATCACTGTATGTCCAAGGCTGACCTCAAACTCATGGCCATCCTGACTCAGCCTCCCCATTGCCAGTTTTGTTTTTTGTTTTGAGACAGGGTCTCACTCTAGTACAGGCTGATCCTGAACTTGATATGTAGCCCAGACTGGCCTCAGCCTCCCAAGTGTTGGGATCACAGGTGTGTACTACCACATCCAGCTTACGTGGTGCTAGGGAATCGGACTCAGGGCCTTGTTCTTGCTAAGCAAGTGCTATGACTGCTGCCATTCCAACATCCTTGGTGCTGGAATTACATGTGTGTGCCACCCTACCTGGTTAATTTTTTATGTGATGCTGGGAAATCAAAGTGAGGGCCTTTCGCATGGAACACAAGCTCTTGAACCACTGAGCTCTTCCCCCCAAGCCTATTCCTGTAGAAAATCTTTTTTTTTTTTTTTTTTTTTGAGACAAAGTCTCACTCTATAACCCAGGCTGGTCCTGGACTCACTGTGGAGCCCAGGCTGGCCTGGGACTCAGCAATCCTCCACTGGGATTACAGGCATGCACTACCACGCTCTGTTTATGTGGTGCTGGGGAATTGAACTCGGGTAATTAGTGCTTGCTAGGCAAGCTCTTTAACCCCTGAGCCATTTCTCCAGCCTCCTGTAATAAATTCTTAATGAAGACTCAATATGCTTCCTATCTCCTGGTTTTGGGGATTAAACTCAGGGTTGAATACATGTTAACCAAGGTCTTTTATAAGAAGCTTGCTGTGCTCTAATGTGGTGGGCTACCACTTTTCTTTGGTTAAAGAAGGTCACAGCTAAGGATAAGAATGCAGCCATAGGCAGAGCTATTCTTTCAATGTCCAGTATTTGGCCGGTCCCACTCCTACCTTCACACAGGATTGAGAGAATCTGTGTTCCTGGGAATCCCTGCCATCCGTAGTTGGGGGTCATAACAGCTGGCCTCACATGCCTTGGGAAAAGGAGCTGGGGATGACTCAACTTCTCCCACCCCTCTTTTATGTCCTCAGCAACTTGAAGGCATTGAAGAAGCTTAGAAGAGGCAAGGGCAAGTTTTCAAGCCAAAAATCCTTCCAGGAAGAAACTCTTTATCATTTGCCAGCTGGAACTGCCATCCTTGGCAGCTCCCTGGATCGCAGGACAGAGTGGGCAGGAGGCTGGCTTGGTGTGTGTATTTCCCATCCAGGCCAAGTCTACCCCCATGGTGCAGCAGACATGTGGTTCAAGATCCTCTTGGACCCAGCCCCCTAGGGGTCGCTGCAAGTGATTCTTTGAGATATGTGAGCATCTGTCCACCCAGAGAGACCTTGACCCTGCAGTGACAGACACATGAAGAGCTCCTAATACAGGAATGCAGACTGTTGGTTGGGGAGACAGATGCTACAACATGATACCATGTTATACAGAATGGGCAGAGGTGGGCCCGCGGGACAGGCCCACAACCCCAGCAATCTGGGAGGCAGGAGCAGGAAGATTGCAAATTTGAGCCCAACCTGGGCACCTTGGCAATTCCCTGTCATGAAATCAAAAATAAGAAATGAGCTGGGGATGAAGCTGATCAAAAGGCCTTGGGCTTGATCTCCAGTACCCAAACAAACAAAACCCAATGTGGGCAGCTACTGTGGCTCTTTGGAAGCACAAAGAGAGGCAAACTCACTCCACCCTGGAGCTTAGGAAAGGTGGGAAAATTGAACTGGGGAGCCTAAGTAGAAATCAACCATGCCTATTTATTTATTTATTTATTTATTTTGGTGAGTGTGATGAGTCAAATTGCTAAGCTGCCCAAGCTGGACTCAAACTTCCAATCCTCCTACCTCTGTCTCCAGAGTGCTGAAATTCCTGGCCTGTGCCACTGAGCCAGGCTCACCTTGGCCTTTTTTCTTTTTCTTTTTCTTTTTTTCTTTTTCTTCTTCTTCTTTTTTTTTTGAGATAGGGTCTTGCTCTGTAGTCCAAGCTGGTCCTGAGCTCCAAGCTAGCCTTGAATTCAATATATAATCCTCCTCAGCTTCCAGAGTGCTGGGATGACCTCTATGCACCACCACCATGTCCAGCTTCACCTTGGCTTTTGAGGAGGCAGGGAGCATTCCCGCCCATACTCCTAACCCAGGGGTGTGGGTGGAATGGGGTACTGAGTGGAAGTACTACCTCCAGCCATCAGCTAGGAATCTTTTCTGGACTGGTCACTCTGATCCATTAGGAAGATGGTGCAGTAGATTGGCTGCCCTGGAGTCCCTAAGACTTGGCTTCCCAGCTTCTGACTGCTAAAATCAGAAACAGTGGCATAGCCTTTCTGTGTAGCACAGTTATCAAGGTCAACCCACCTCTTGTCCTCCTAGTCCTTCTGAAAGTCCCCTAGATTTTTCAACCCACACCTCCTGAGGCCAGTGGAATTCCAATCACTGGGGCATTAGTTCAATTCTTCCCTTTGTGTTCTAGCCTTCCCCTGCCAGCACTGTTGATCTCTGTCCTTTCCCATGATCTTGAACTCCCTAGCTTGGAGAAAGGAAGCCAGGCACCTCTAGGCAAGGGCATATCTCCCTGCAAGACTCTTGACAACATTGCCAGGGCCTGATGAGACATCATTTGTGTTGGCACACCTCTTCCCAGCCCCGCCTACCCTTCCCCATCCCTAGGCTCAGTAGTGCAAGTCTGTGCCTGTTACACATTCTTAAGAGTTTCTCACCCTAGACTCTCAAAGAAATAAATCTCAACAAGAATAAAACATGAAAGAAGGAGCAATGATGTTATTAAGGCAGAGAGCCTCAAATGTGTCAGCATACCCGAGTAGTTCCCAGGCCCAGTTCTCAGAGCACCCCACTGGTACCTTACCCCTGAGATGACCTCCTGGAACTGACCTTGGTAGCATGGGCATTCTGATGCAGATGAGCTGTTGAGAAATTCTGCCAACCTTGCTCTCTACTTTTTATTGGTCCCTAGGTTTGATAATTTATTTATTCATTTATTTATGTTTTGAGACAGAGTCTCCCTCTGCAGTCCGGGTTGGTCCTGAACTCACTGTGTAGCCCAGGCTGGCCTTGAACTTGCAGCTGTCCTCTTGCCTCAGCCTCTTGAGTGCTGAGATTACAGTGCTTATACCACTGTGCCCAGGTCATGTGGTACTAGGGAGTTGAATCCAGGGCCTTGGGCTTGCTGGGAGAGTGCTTTAATTGCTGGGCTTCGCCCCTGACCCCTCAGGTTCTGATAGTTTAAAACTCAAAATCCTTCACATGGCTGAAACAAGGCCCAACTCAAAAACTTGTGCAAGTCAGGCATGATAGTACCTACCTATACACTTGGCTTTCTGGAATGCACAGGTAGGAGAATTGCGAGGTCAAGCCCAGCGTGGACAACTTAGTGAGACTTTATCTCAAAACAAAACAATTTAAAAAGAAGACAGGTCTGGTGGCACATGTTTGCACTCCCAGCACTCCTGGAGGCTGAAGCAGGAGGATCGTAAATTTGAACCCAGCCTGAGCAACTTAGTGATTTAGAAAGACCCTGTCTCAAAGAAAGAAAGAAAGAAAGAGAGAAAGAAAGAAAGAAAGAAAGAAAGAAAGGAAGGAAGGAAGGAAGGGGCTGGAAATATAACTCAATGTGAAGGCCCAGGCTCAATCCCCAGGACCAAAATGAAACAAAGCAAAACAAAACATATTTGCTTGCTGGCCCGGTGGTGCAGGCCTGTAATCTCAGCACTCTGGTAAGGAGGTAAGAGGATCACAAATTTGAGCTCAGCCTAGACAACTTAGTTATCAAAATAAATAAATAAATAGAAAATAGAAATTGGCAGAATAGTATAGTGGTCAGAATACTAGAAAGCTCAAGGCCCTGAGTTCAGTTCCCCAGAAGCACATAAACCACACGTGGTGGCACATGCCTGTGATTCCCGTAATTGGGAGGCTGGGGCTGTGAGTTTGTGGCCAACTTGGGCTACGTTGTAAGTTCAGTACCTGCCTGTCTCAAAACATAAATAAATAAATAAATAAATAAATAAATAAATAAAAATAAAAAGAGGCTGGGGCGGGGCCTAGAGAAATAGCTCAGCAGTTGAAATGCTTGCCTAGCCAGTACTCTGTGCCCAAGTTCGATTCCCCAGCACCACATAAGCTGGGCATCGTGACCAACACCTGTAATCCTAGCACTTGGGAGGCTGAGGCAGGAAGATTGCTGTAAGTCCAAGGCCAGTCTGGGCTACGTAGTAAGCTCAGAACCAGCCTGGACTACACAGTGAGACCCTATCTCAAGAAAAGGGGGAGGTGGCTGGGGATGTAGTTCAATGTGAAGGCCCAAGGCTCAGTACCAGTACCACAAAACAGAACAACAAGGACGACAACAAGAAAACTCAGTGCATTTTGCTGCCTGGAGGTGTAGTGAAGGTGCTGGCTGATACAAGAATAAATAAAAGCATGGACTGTATCTCAGTGGAGAGGCACTTGCCTAGCCTGCCGCGGGCCTTAGTTTTGATCCTTCGCACCCAAAAAAGACAAATGAACGTGTTGATTTTAACTCCTGCTTCTGGGAGGGAAAGCTAAAACCCAGACACAGGGCAATACGGAGAAACATGGCCGCCATCATAACGTTGACGTTGGGAGGGGACACAGTGTTGAACAATTGGTTGCCACCTGGGAAC
Organism: Ctenodactylus gundi; assembly: GCA_004027205.1. Taxonomy (NCBI): domain Eukaryota; kingdom Metazoa; phylum Chordata; class Mammalia; order Rodentia; family Ctenodactylidae; genus Ctenodactylus; species Ctenodactylus gundi. The sequence continues at coordinate 128,385 of PVKB01004065.1, forward strand.
CTCATTCAGGGCTTGAGGAAGGTGGGATGGCAAAGGCGACCCGGGCTGGTTGGGGGAAGAGGAGCGGGAGAGGAAGGCGAAGCTGGCCAACTGAGGCCAGGCTCCCAACTGAAGTGGAAGGACCGGCTCCTCCTGAAGACCCTTCCCCCTGCCCCCAGGACCTGTGAGGTATTCCTGTAACTTAATTTCAGGAATATTCAGCCCCCTCCATTTGAAGGGCTGCAAGCCTCAGGGGGGCAGAGCTCTGCTGGACTGTCACGTGAACCTCCGAAGAAGAAATGAGCCAGGTGTGGGTACTACAGGGTCACAGGTGTTCCTTGCCAGGTCCCCTTTTAGGCCCACCTGTGTTCACAGCTGTGCATCGCACTTAGCGCAGCTTGAGAGGGGCACACATGGGCCGAGTGAGTTCCCAGTGTCCTAAGGGAAATGAGGCCACATATTAAACAATCAAGAAGGGCTGGAGGGATGGTACAGTGGTTAGAGCACTTGCCTTGGAAGTTCGAGGCCCTGAGTTTGGTTGCTCAGCACCACATAAACTGGGCATGGTAGCACATGCCCGTAATCCTAGACTTTTGAGGCTGAGGCAGGTGGATTGTTCTGAGCCCAAGGCCAGCCTGGGCTATACCAGTGGGTTCAGGACCAGCCTAGGCTACCAAGCAAGAACCTGTCTCAAAAAAAGAAACAAAAAATCAAATACATAAGATTAAAAAAAATAAAATTTACCCAGAAATCATTATTTTTTCTTTTTTGAGACAGGGTCTTATTTCGTAGTCCAGGCTGACCTCAAACATCTGGCAATCCTCCTGCCTCAGCCTCCTAAGTGTTGGGATTACAGGCGTGTACCACTATAACCTAGTTTATGTGTTTCTGCAGAATCGAACCCAGGTCCTTGCACTTAGTAGGCAAGTGCTCTACCTACGAAGCTGTGCCCCCAGTCCCAGAAATCTTCGGATGCTAATAAGATTTTTCACCTAGATAGTAAATCTAGCATTCACATTTTCTTTCCCAGAGTTCTTTTCCTATTACTGAGATCTGAATGGACCTTTTACAGATAAACTTACCGGAGATGATCTCTGTCAAGACAAGGGCCAACCTCCTCAAATCTGATGAATTTATTTTATTTTCCTTTTCGAGGACCTCACTCTGCCAAGACCCTTCTCAATGCTAAATGGTTTTTTAAATTATTACAAAGCTGGGTGTGGAGGCACATGCCTGTAATTTCAGCACTTGGGAGGCTGAGGCAGGAGGATTTTGCCATGAGTTCAAGGTTACCTCATGCTACACAGAGAGTTCAGAACAAGCCTGAACTAGAGAACAGGATTCTGTCTCAAAAAAGAATTATTATTACAATTAGTTTATTGAGATAACTGGTTTTTTTGTTTTGTTTTGCTTTTCTTTTTTCTTTCTCTCTCTTTTTATGGGGGGGGGGGACACGGTCTTGTTCTGTAGTCCAGGCTGGTCCTGAGCTCAGAATGGAGCCCAGGCTGGCCTCGGGCTCACGGCAATCCTCCTGCTTCAGTCTCCTGGGTGCTGGGATTACAGGCGTGCACCACCACGCCCAGTTTATGCAGTGCTGGGGAATCGAATCCAGGACCTTGTGCTTGCTAGGTAAGCGCTCTCACCCCTGTGCTGTTCCTCTGTCACCCTCCCTTCCCTTTTATTGTTTGAGACAAGGTCTCACTAAGTTGCACAGGCTGAGTTCAAACTTGCAATTCTCTTGCCTTAGCCTCCCAAAGTGCTGGGATCAGAGGCCTGCACCTCCGGGCCTGGCTTCAGGTCTGCACGTTGGAGCTGGTGTTAAACTCCGTGGGACAGCACTTGTGTAGCTTGTGCAGAGACCTGGGTTCCGTTTCCACACGTGGGGCTCTGCTGAACCTTGAGACAGAGGCACAGACTCACTTCCTCCCGGGAGGTGGTCAAGATTCACGTATGTTGAGGTAGTCGACATATATATCACCTCCAAAAGTTTCCTGTCTTTTTCTTTTCTCTCACTCTCTCTCTCTCTCTTTTTTCCACTGGGAGAGTTTATTGAAGCGAGGGTGCACCCAGAGCCGGGGGGCTTGTGCCAGGGAGCGGACGTGGCAGGGCATGAGCCTCTGAAATTTCCTCACTTGGGGTTGGTTTCTTTCCCTAACCTGCCTTCCGTCTTCCTTCTTTTGTAAGTATTCGATTATTTTTCACACCCTTACCCACTGAGCTGCACCCCCAGTCTGGGTCATTGTTTCGAGGGTCACGTGACTCGCGTGTTCCATGTGTAGATCACGCCGTTGTTTTTATGGCCAGTAGCATCCCACGGTGGCTGTACCACACCCTTTCACCCATAGGTGGGCACTCGGGTGGGTTCCATTAGACAAGCCATGACAAATAGAGCTGCTGCGAACATTTGGGTGTGTCTGCGTGGAGGGGACCCCCTTACTCTGAGGATCTCTGGAACGTTCCGGCTTCTCCCCACCTCTTTCTAGCTTGTGAAGCAGCAGTCCCTCGCCCATTCCCCAGACAGCGCAGAGCCAGGCCCGCCTCCGGGGAGATGTGCGGCTTTTAATCTTCCGTGAGTAAACAGAGCCAGCCCGTGTCACATTTGCTGCTCTATTCCAAACTCTCTCCTGTTTGTTTATATCTTCCTGGCAATGAGACGTCTAGGGTAAGCAAGGTGTGGTGTCATTATCCGCTCAGCTTGGAGAGTGGACAGAAGGCCCGAGGGACTCTTTTCCAAGAGGGGAAAATATGTGGTAGAGGCTGAGCCAGGGATTGATGAGACATTCCTCTTATTTTTCTTTTCCTTTTGGCAACAGGGTCATACTCTGTAGTCCAGGATAGTGACTGGTGCTAACAAGGCCCCCGTGCGGATCTTTTCTCCACGTAGCCCATGGCTGTTGCAGACTCCAACCACTATGCCTTTCTTCCAGCCCACCCCTCCTTTATAATTCTTGAGATAGGACTCACTTTGTTGCTCAGGTTGTCCCCAGACTCCTGGGATAAAGCGATTGTTCTGCTTTGGCCTTCCAAGTAGCTGACCCTCCTCTACCCAGGCTCCTTTCCATGCCTCCCAGTGCCTCTTCTCTGGCCAGGTACAGGCTGTGCTACAGACCTGCCCTCAGGAGATCTGACCAGTCCCCTCCATTCAGAAGGCTCAGCCCTGTAAGACCGTGGCAGCTGGTTCGCCAACTGGAGGCCAAAGAGCAGGCACCAAAGAAGTGCAGTTGAGCCCTCCTAAGAACTCACTTAGGGATCATTTAGAGGGAGAAGACTTTGAGATTTTGGAATCTTAAATCTGAAATGAATCTCTCCTGACGTGTTTTCTCCACTCCTGGGACCCAGGTAAATCAGAGCCTGAGTGCCCCCTCAACTCCTAACAAACCCAGAAGTCGTCATTTCCACAAAGCAAATAGTGGATACCTTCCTCAGAGAGGACAGTCACGGCTTCCTCACAAGCTCATGTCTCCTAAGAGCCACCCTCACATCCCAGTCTTTTCAGATCTAGGGACTAGGCTCTTGAGAACAAAATTGTGTCTTATTTGTTGGACAAAAATTTTTTTTTGTTGAGGCAGGGTCTTGCTGCATAATTCAGGCTGGTTCTGAACTCACTATATAGCCCAGGCTGGTCTCTAACTCGAGGCAAATCCTCCTGCCTCCACCTCTGAGTGCTGGGATTACAGGCATGTGCCACCATGCCTAGCTTCAGAGGCCTTATAAAAGCCAGTTTTCATCCAGGCCCGGTAGCACTCTGAGAGGTTGAGGCAGGATGATTGCAAGGATGAGACCAGCCTGGGCAACTTAGTGACTAAATGAGAGTCTATCTCCAAATCAAAAATAAAGCTGGGGAATGGCGGGAAGCTGAAGGAATGGCACAGTAGTTAAAGCACTTGCCTCACAAGCACGAGGCCCTGAGTTCAATTCCTCAGCACCACATAAAGCTAGGCATGGTGGTGCATGCCTATAATCCCAGCACTTTGGGAGGCTGAGGCAGGTGGATTGTCCTGAGTCCAAGGCCAGCCTGGGCTCCATAATGAGCTCAGGACCAGCCTGGGCACCAGTGAGATACTCTGTCTCAAAAAACAAAACAAAACAAAACAAAACAAAAATAAAACTGGGCTGGGACTGTAGCCCAGTGTGAAGGCTCTAGGTTGGATCTCCAGTACAAATAGATAAACAAATAGATAACAACAGCTGTCTTAGTCACTTTCTCATTGCTCAGACAGAATACCCAACATCCACAACTTACTGGAGGACAGATTTGTTTTAGCTCACAGTTTCAGAAGGACTCAGTCTATTAAAGGATGACTGGCAATGGTGACACATACAGCAGAGGCCAGAGAGCTGGAGAGACAGCATGGTGGCCGGGAGGCCAAGTGAGGGAGGAACGGCGGAACTGGCATGTACCCCTCCAGTGATGGGCAGGTATAGTGATCCGCCCCTTCCAGGTCACATGCCCAGTAACATGCCACATGTCTGCAACCTGCTCCACACCTTTCCGGCCCAGGCCCCTCTTAACAGCACATGGTCCCATAGGCATGCCACAACATCCAGATACATGAGGCTTTGGGGGACAGTCTAGACCCACACCATAGCACCCGCTGTCCCACAGGTTCTGTGCTGCTGGTGTTTATCATAGCATTATGTATGATGGAGAAATAATGTCAGTAGTGCAAACGACCACTAGCTAAAATAAACTGCTACATGGCATGATACCTGGAAGGCACTCACAAATCATTTTCTGAAGTAATTACTGACCTGTAAAAGGCTCACAATATAATACTAATAAAGGTAAGATAAGAAGCCTTACATGTCTCCAGTTTTAAAAATTCACTCATGTATTACATCAAATGTTAATGGCTGTTATTTCTAGGCAATGGGATTGTGGGTAGTTTTAATTCTATTCTTCACACTTTCCTGTATTTTTTCAATGAGCAGGATTTTTATTTTTTATTTTGAGATAAGGTCTTACTCTATAGTCTAAGCTGGTCCCAAGCTCACTATGTAGTCCAGGTAGCCCTTGAACACACAGCAATCCTACCCTCAGCCTCCTGAGGACTGAGATTATAGCCATGTGCCACCATGCCTGGCTTATGTGGTGCTGGGAAATTGAACCCATGTCCTTGTGTTTGCTGGGCAAGGACTTTAACCACTGAGATACATGCCCAGCCCCTTGGCAGATATTTGTTTTTTAATCACTAGAGAAAAATCACTCCATTTAAGAAAGAAAAGGGCTGATGGAATAGTACAGTGGATAGAGTGCTTGCCTAGTAAGCACAAGGCCCTGAGTTCAATTCCCCAGCACTACATAAAGCTGGGCGTGGTGGCACATGCCTGTAATCCCAGAACTCAGGAGGCTGAGGCAGGCAGATTATCCTGAGTCCAAGGCCAGCCTGGGCTACACCAGTTAGTTCAGGACTAGCCTGGACTACAGAGAGAGACCCTGTCTCAAAAAAAGAGAGAGAGATAAGGTCTTTTTAAATTGTCCCAGATGGGCTCCCACCTGTGATCTTCCTGCCTCAGCCTCCTAGAGTGCTGGGATTACAGACAGGCCTGTACTCCCTAGCCTAGCTCTAAGCCTTTCTCTTAATTTTCTTTCTGTTGCTTTTTCTTCTCTCTCTCTCTCTCTCTCTCTCTCTCTCTCTCTCTCTCTCTCTCTTTCTTTCTTTCTTTCTCTCTCTCTTCTTTCTTTGAGACAGGGTCTTTCTCTATAGTCCAGCTGGTCCTGAACTCACTCTGGAGCCCAGGCTGTCTGCTGCTTCTTACTGAGATGACGTTAGCCAGCTGGTCCTGTCAGTGATTTGTGGGTCAGACTGTTTGCTATCTGTTTCTCAGTTTGGTAAGTACCTCTTGGAAGGAAGAACCCAAGTAAAGGCAACTTTTTTGGGACACCCTCAGTATGGGCCCATCCCAATGTATGTGGCTCCTTCAGCTCCTCAGTCAAATTCATCCAAAAAAGAATTTACCAAATACCTACTTTATGTCAGGCCTTGAGCACAGGAAGATAAACTGGATAGAGAGTCTGGGGCAGACTTGGGTGGGGGGAAGATTTGGAAATAAATAATTACCAGGCAGTGTGATATATCAGAGGTGTGGGCAGGGCGGGGATGACTAACGCCACCCAGGAGGAGAAATGTGGAAATGGGGTGGAGAGGGAAGATGGGAAGGTCATGGGAGAAGGACTCACAGGCAGGGGAACAGCACATGCAAAGGACATGTAGTCAGGAAACAGAAGAGGAAGGAAGGGGGTGCAGCTGGAAAGCAGGTGGGGCCCGATTTGGAAAGATCTCGGGGCGGTCCCCTGGGCTGTGCTTTTCCTGGAAGCTTCAGGAGCTGGCAGATGACTTAATTTGACTGAAAGTTTCTGGTTGTTAAAAGCTGCATGCTTCCTGCTCTTCTGGAGAGTCCTGGTACTCCACCTCGTTCTAATTCTGATCCATTTACTAAAATATTACAAATAATTTAGACTAATCATTACAGATTTTATGATGCCCCCCTTTTTTGAGACAAGCTCTTGCTCTGTAGTACAGGCTGGTCCTGAACTCACTATGTGGCCCAGATTGGCCTCAACCTCACAGCAATCCTCCTGCCTCAGCCTTCCCGGTGCTGGGATTATAGACATGTGTTTATGTGGTGCTGGGAAATCCAACCCAAGGCCTTGAGCTTGCCAGGCAAGCACTCTAATCACTGTGGTATTTCTCCAGCCTATGATGCTTTCTGTGTGCTTTTTCTCTTTTTATTGTGGATTGAAATCAAGATGTGCATATGCTAGGCAAGTGCTCTACCACTAAGATGTATTCTCAGCTCTTTATTTTTTGTTTTGAGACAAGTCTTGATAGGTTGCCCAGGATGGGCTTAAATTTCTGACACTCCTGCCTCAGCCTCCCAGAGTGCGAGATTACAGGTATATGCTACCCAGCTTTGGTCTACACTTTTTTTTTTTTTTTGGTGGTAGCCTAGGGCCTTCACTACGGTACATCCAGGGCCTTCACATTATGTTACATCCCCATCCCATACACATATATGATTAATAATAATAATAATAATAATAATAATAAAAGCAGGAGGGGCTGGAGTGTAGCTCAACAGTTGAAGCACTTACCTAGCATGCACAATGCCCTGGGTTTGATTTCCCACCACCACCTTAAAAATTAGCCAGGTGTGGTGGCACACACCTATAATCCCAGTACTGAGGAGGCTAAGGAAGCAGGATTGTCATGAGTTCGAGGCTGGCCTGGGCTACACAGTGAAAGCCACTTCAAACTCACTTATTCAATTTTATGTGAGTTGACATCAGCTAACAGGTCACCACAGCCCCTCAAAATGGGATTGCTAGGACAAACATTACCTAAGGGAGCCAAGCGTAAAACACAAATCATTCTGTCAGGAGAAAGGGATTCTATTAATTTACCGTAAAGCAGTTTGTTTAATCTGCTCTTGTACCACTGGAAACAGCTTGTAAAAATGTAACTGTTTCTATATGCGTCTATGACAACCCCTCCGGGAGCTCCACCTACCAGGCCAAAGGAACTATGGTTAATAATATGTAATCAGTAGAAACCTGTGGCTGTTTGTACCTGCTTGTTACCAGCTTGGTCCACTTCTGTAAGCTACACTGCCTGCTAGCTCTACGCTGTGGATTACAAGACTGTGACTGTTCACTTAACCAACTGGTAGGGGTTTTTGTCCATAGAAGCCTGACACTGTACATGGAGGAGCTCCACAGTTGAGAGAGTTGCTGGCCAGTTTACAATACAGCTTGCTTCAATCTAGACAAACTGAGTCAGTGGTGTCACTGGGACTGACACATCATTTTTCTCCAAGGAAGGCATAACTTCTGAATATGCTCTGCTTTCATAGATAGGTCAAGTCTCATTATTATTCTATCTATCTATCTATCTATCTATCTATCTATCTATCTATCTATCTGTTTATTTGAGATAGGGTCTTGCTCTGTAGTCTGGTCAACTCACTATGTAGCCCATGCTGGCCTCAGACTTGTGTGCTGGGATTACAGGACACCACCACACCCAGCTGGATTGCTTTTTTTCTATCTTCTTTCTTTTTCTTCCTTCTTTCCTTCCTTCCTTCCTTTCTTTCTTCCTTCCTTCCTTTCTTTCCTTTCTTTTCTTTTCTTTCTTTCTTATTTGTTGGAACAGGGTCTTGCACTGTAGTCCAGGCTGATCCTGAACTCGCTATGTAACCCAGGCTAGCTTTGAACTCAAGGCAATCCTGCCTCAGTCTCCCAAGCACTGGGATTACAGGTGTGTGCCACCACACTCAGTTTATGTGGTGTTGGGAAATCGATCCCATGGCCGTGACCTTATTAGGCAGGTGCTCTAACCACTGTACTCTAATCACTATTACTCTAGCCCCTCAAATCTCATTTTTTAAATTTCCTGAGCTGGATAGTAAATGTAAGTTCTAACAATGCTCACCAAATGATCAGCTGTGTCCCCAGTGCCAAGCTTCATGTTTTGTTTATTTGTCTTGAGACAGGGTCTCGCTCTGTAGTGCAGTCTGGTCCTGAACTCGCTCTGTAGACCAGGATAGCCTTGGACTCATGGCACTCCTGCTTCAGCCTTCTAAGTGCTAGGACTACAGGTGTGTGCCAGCACGCTCAGCTTTAAGTGGTGCTGGGGAATAGAACTCAGGGCCTTGATTGTACTAGGCAAGTGCTTTAACTGCTGTGCCATTCCTCCAGCCCAAGCCTCATGTTTTTATCGTGGACATTTTCCAATATTCATAAAAGTAGTAAAGAATAGTGTAATGAGCCTATCTGGGTCGATCAACCAGTTTAACAATGATCAATTCACAACATGTCTTCTACTAACCTTCCTGTTTCTTTCACCTATATTGGATTATGTTGAAGCAAACCTCACACATTATATAATTTATTCTATAAATACTTCAGTGCGTATCTTTATTAGCATTTTAAGTTGCTTTGTTTGAATCAGAACATAAAACTACTACACTTTTCGTTTGACTGATAGGCCATAAGTTTTCCAGTCACAGTAGTGCTTCCTGTTTATTTTATTTAAGAAAACAGGTTATCCTGAAGAATTTTCAGGGTTTTTTTTTTTTTGTTTGTTTGTTTTGGTATTGGGAATATCAAGCCCAGGGCTTTCACACTAAGCTACATCCCCAGCCCATTTTTTAATTTTGGTTTTGAAACAGAGTGTCACTAAGTCATTAAGTCACCCAGGCTGGGCTCAAATTTGTAATCCTGATACCTCATCCTCCCAGAATGCTGAAATTACAGGTTTGTGCCACCAGGCCCAGCTCCAGCCCTTTCTAGTTTTTTTTTTTTTTTTTTTTTTTAATAAAGTGTCTCACTAAGTTGTACAGGCTAGCTTCAAACTTGGGATCCTCCTGTCTCAGCCTCTTAATTAGCTGGAATTATAGATGTTGCATCATACACAATGCCTGGATTACTACATCTTTTTATCATGTGGTTTTGTGTGTGTGTGCATGCGTGTGTGTGTGTTTTTCCCAGTACTGGTGATTGAACTCTGAGCCTTCACAGTGAGCTACATCTTTAGTCTATTTTTAAATTTTGAGATAGAATCTTGCTAAATTGTCCAGGCTAGGTTTGAATTTGCTGTCTTCCTGACTCAGCCTCCCAGACTGCTGGAATTACTAACTTGTACCACTGGACTCAGCTACATTAATTTCTCTCTTCTCTCTCTCTCTCTCTCTCTCTCTCTCTCTCTCTCTCTCTCTCTCTGGTACTGGGGATCAAGTCCACAGCCTTCACACTGAGGTACAGTTCCAACCCATTTTTATTTTTGATTTTGAGACAGGATCTCACTAAGTCACTAAATTATCCAGACAGGGCTCAAGTTTGTAAGCCTCCTGCCTTTTCTATTCCCTTTATGGCTGAATAATATTCCACTCTATAGATATGCCACATTTTTTCTTTTGGAACAAGATGTTTATTAAACAATTTCTAAATGGGTTTTAAAAACTAAAGCGCTTCTCTTTCCGAGGATTGCCAGAACAATGTAATGATAGTGTCATCAATCCTGCTGAATGCTTCACTCCTAAAGTTCAATTTCATAGATTCCTAAGCAGTTTATGATTAAAAAGTGGGCTACAAATGACAGTTAGTGGCCATCTGCACTGAACATGCACTCTGGTCAGGTGTACAATAGATTGCTACATTTTATTCAGTCGTTCATCGGATGAAGGACACATGAATTGGTTCTACTTTTTGGCTGTTAGGAATAATGCTGCTACTGTGTACACTACAAAGCGTTCTTCATGACCTATATTTTCAATTTTCTTGGGCTGTTTCTCTCTTTTTGAACTTAAGGCAATCCTCCTTCTTCAGCCTCCTGAGTGCTGGGGTTACAGGTGTGTACCCCATTCTCAGTTTATATGGTGCTGAGGAACTGAACTCAGAACCTTGTGCTTGCTAGCACTCTAACTGCTGACCTATGTGTCCAGCCTTGTTATCTCCTTTCTTGTGATAGTAAAATTGATTGGGGGAGGGCTGGAGGCTTAGCACAGTGGTTAGAGTGATTGCCTAGCAAGTACAAGACTCTGAACTGATCACCCAGCACCAAATAAATGGGATGTGACGGTGCATGCCTGTAATCCCTTATTGCAGAGGCTGAGGCAGGAGGATTGCTGTGAGTTTGAGGCCAGCCTGGGCTACACAGTGAGTTCACAACCAACCTGGACTACAGAGTGAAATCATATCTATAAAATAAATATATATGAAATTGATTGGTGGTATCATCAGTATGGGCATATGTCTGAAGTCCCAGCTTTTTGAGCCAAGCCTGGGTGCTCTAGAGTCACATACATCCCAAGCCTACTCCTTCACACTGCCACTTACACACTGAGTGATCACAGGCAAGCTCCTATGTCTTTGAGTTTCAGCTGCTTTCTTTTTTCCTTTTTTGAGACATAGTCTTGCTCTGTAGTCCAGGCTAAACCCACTCTGGTAGTCCAGGCTGGCCTCAAACTCATGGCAATCTTCCTGCCTCAGCATCCTGAGGGCTGGGATTACAGGCATGCATCACCACACCCAATCTGAACTTCAGTTTCTTTTTCTTTACTTTTTTTCCCCATCAGTACTGGGGATTGCACACAGGATTTCCATACTGACCTATATTCTATATTCCTAGCCCTTTTTAAATTTTTATTTTGAGACAGAGTCTCACAAGCCTCTAAATTGCTCAGTCTGGGCTTGAATTTATGCTATACTTGCCTCAGCCTCTCAGAGTGCTGGGATTACAGGTTTGTGCTTCTTGGCCTTTTATTTCCCCCGTGCTGGGGATCAAACTCAAGAGCCTCTTATGTGCAAGGTAAGTGCTTTCCTCTGCACTATACTAAGTGTAGAAAATGGACTTGGAGCTTTGTTTTATGCCATTGGTTTCTCGTGAGGATTAAATAAAACAAGGTTTATATAGTGCCCAGCCTACTTCCATTAATTGGGAGTCACTGATATTGAGGAGTCTCTAATCTCATGTCCAGAACAGAGGACAGCATGGGGATATGGGAGTGGGAGAGTGTTTACCTAGGGATAGTATAAGGGATTTACCTGATGGAGGAATTAAAAGAGACAATAAATGAAAAGTGGCTGATATAGTACGAATAAATCTTAACACTTCCTCTGGTTTGCTAAAGGTTAGAACCCAGCAACAGTTCTTTCTTCTTCCCGCTTTCTCCTGTCCTCCATCTCCAGTGATCAGAAAGTTGCTCAGGCTGGGACTGAATTTGAGGTTCCCCAACTCGGCCAACCGGAGTGCTGACATTACAGACCTGTGTCACCATTCCTGGCTGCCTGCCATGTCTGTTTGCTAGGACACACTGGTGAAGGAGTGACACCCAGAAAAGAGCGTGTGATGCATGCCGGAGAGATCTAGGGCTCGTCCCTTCCTGAGAGGTGCCTCTTTACTCCAACCCAGGGCTTTCCTCCTGGTGTCTGTCTTGGACCAAGCTCTGCCCAACGGTTCGTTTTAGAGACTTTCATAATCCCAAGAGGATCAGTATTAATCTTCCTTACCCACAACACGAGTGGCAGCGGAAAGCCAAGGGCTTCTCAACCAAGAAGAAAAAGAAATAGAAGTTTTCTCTTTCTTGTGTCTCTCACCCCTCCCTTTTGCGGGGGAGCTGACTGCGCTTGCTCTGGAGGGACTCGGGGAAGCCCAGCTGGCTCTAATGAGATTTTACCTAGATGAAGCTGGCAGCTGGGAACCACTTTCTCTCAGCTTGCCCTCTGCTGGGGAAACTCCATGACGGCGACAAGACAGCTGGCAGAGAGAAGCCCTGGATGGAGGCTCCTGGGGTTGTGGCTGAGGACCATGTGGGCTTGGGGACAGACGGGATAGCCTCTTCTCCTTGCTGAGCACTCTGTTTTCTCAGTGGCACACAAGCAAAGAGAAAGGCACAGACCCCCATGGAAAGGGTGCGAACTGAGGTCTAGCCACATGCATGTCAGTCTTGGTGCTATCTCTCTGTGACCATGTGCTTTCTGACCAAGTCATTTGTCTAGATTCTAACTTCCCTATCTATCATTCATCTATCTATCTATCTTCTAGATTTCAATATCCCCCCCCCCTCTTTTTTGAGGCAGGGTCTCGCTCTGCAGTCCAGGCTGGTCCTGAGCTCACTATGTAGCCCAGGCTGGCCTCAAACTCACGACAATCCTCCAGCTTCAGCCTCCTGAATGCTGAGATTACAGGTGTGTGCCACCACACTCAGTTTATGTGGTACTGGGGAACTGAACCCCTGGCCTTGTGCTTGCAAGGCAAGTGCTTTAACTACTGTGCTATTCCTCCAGCCCCTACCCCTTCTTTCTGAGACAAGGTCTTGTGCTGTAGCCCAGGCTGGTCCTGAGTTTACTTTGTAGCCTGGGCTGGCCTTGAACTCACAGAAATCCTCCTGCCTCAGACTCCCAAGTGCTGGGATTACAGATGTACACCATCACACATTACTAATCTTTATGTAGTGCTGGGGAATCAAACCCAAGGCCTTGAGCATGCTAGGTAAGCATTTGACCCACTGAGTTATCCTCTAGCCTTTAACATCTCAATTTTTGAAATCAATGTCATAAGACTTTCCTTATAGGACTGTGGGGAGAATTAGTTGAAATAATGAGCGGGAAATGGTACATAGGAGATGGTTAATGAGCATTTATTTATTCTACAGACAGAGCAAAGAAAATGAAAACACTGAGTGGTTCTGGAGGCTTTGTCATTTATCAGCTTATTCTACAGAATGAAACACTGGGCATCCAGCCATTTGTCAGGTGCCTGGTTTTAGTGAAGATGTATTTATCATTTACCATGAGATCCCAAGAGGCTCCCTAATATTCTGGCCTCAGAACTGGTTTCTCTGGGCAGCTGAGGACTGACATGGCAGGGCAGAAAGAGATCTAGTCTGCATCTCCCTCGAGCCTCTGGCTGTCCTCCAGGAACCAGTCCTTCCTTTTTGCTACCAGTGCCACATTCTGGTTCAGGCCCAGTAACTCAGCTATGTGTCACCTGTGGCCTACAGTGGGGGAAGAACTACATCCATGCTGGAACTGAAAAGCAGCCTTGAGGGCTGCAACTTTTACAGGGAAGGTTACCATGCCAACCACAGCCTTCTTGCCCAACAGGGATGAAAGAAAACAAGGCCGTGGGTGACAAGCATCTATTGTGTGTCCACAGACTGGCCAGGAAAGCTACCAGGGGCTGTTAACTACAGCTCCGTGGGAGAGGCCAGAGAGAGAGAGAGAGAGAGAGAGAGAGAGAGATTCAGGCTGTTACAGTGGGATTCCAGGGCAGGCAGGACTCATGAGGGCAGGGCAGGGCCAAAAAGGCTGGACTGGGAAATGCTTTTTCAGAGACTGATAGCAATCTCGGGTGAAATGCGTGGGTGTGGTACTGACAGCAAGCGTGGGAGGGGATGGTGTCCTAGATACCAGATTATAGCTGCGGTGGGAACATCAACTTCCTCCAGGTTCTTTTGCCCTTGTCAGACAGGAGGTCACCTGTATCCTGAGTAGGCTGAGAGGGGTCGCCAGGCGGCAGGGCCAGCGGGTCCTAGGGCCGAGGGCTGAACTGTGCCACAGGCATGGCTCTGGTGAAGGCATTGAAGTCTGGTCAAGAAGGCTCCAGAGGCCTGTTGTTGTAGAACAGCAGTACAGTGCTTGCCTAGCATGAGGAAGGCTCTAGGTTCGATCCTCAGCACCCGCAAAACCAAACCAAAAGAAAACTCTACAACAAGAAAAAACAAAACCTGCCCCAGAGACACCAGGTAAGGGCCTCACAAGGTAAGGATTCCAGGAAGCCTGGCCAAGCGCAGAAGACGGCCCCTATTCCGTGCCAGGTTCTTCACCCACACTCTTTATTTCACTTGATGAAAACAAACCTGCAAAGCAGGAATTCCCATCCCCATTTCACTGAGGGCCTCGAGGCTGGGGCTTGGAGAACCTAGTTACCTGCACCAACCGGTGGGTAAAGGGAGAAGCTTGGATCGCAGCCTCCTTTCTCTGAACCCTGAAAGAAACTCAGGGTTTTGGGGATGGATGCCTTATTTTCTTCCGGAAAGACCTCTGGCGAAGCCACGGGCTTCGCAGTTCGGCCGGGCTTCCCAGAGGCCCGAGCTGAGGGGAAGAAGGCAGACCGTGTCTGGGAGAACCGTCCCCGCCCACATCCTGAAACAGGGAGCAGCCGCGGCGAACGGGGCTCTCCGGCGTCCTCCCGCCTCCTCCCCACCGCGCTCCGCCGGCCCGCGGCGCAGGGCGAAGGCGCCTCGCCAGAGGCCGCGGAGCGCGCGGCGAAGCCGGGATGCCCGGCGGCCCGGCCGGCGCCCCGCCCCCGCGCCGCCAGCGCGCGGCCGCCGTCGGGGGCGGGCTGCCGTCGGGGGCGGGTCCCGCGGGGCGCGCCGCGGGCTCGGCGGCGGAAGCGCCTCCATCCCCGGAGAGCTCCCGCCCCCGGCCGCCGCCGCCCGCCCCGAGCCATGTATGGCGCTTCCTCCCGGCCCTACAAGGCGCTTCCTCCCGCCCCAGGCCCATACAAGGCGCTTCCTTCCCGGCGCGTCTGGCAGGCGGCCCGCCGTTGGCTGCGGGCGGCGAGCCCGGCCCTCGGGGCCGCCCGCGCCCGAGCAGCCGCGGGGACGTTGCCAAGGAGGGGGCGGCCGGCCGGCGGGAGCGGCCTCGACGCGCGGCCTGGCCCCATCGCCGCGTGCGCCGCGGTCCAGCGGAGGGAAACGCTGGACGGGCCGACTTGGGAGTCCCTGGAGGAGGCGCAGTGCCTTCCGCCAGCCCCGTAAGGTCAGAGGCGCCGCTGTTCCAGTGGTTTTCTGTTCTGTTTCAGTTTTGTCCCTCATGCCGGCGCACACAGCACACTTGCTGGCAAGCCGTCCGCGGTGCGCAGCCCAGGTCCTAAAGCCCAGTTCTGAGTTTGCTGGCAGAGCCCGCTGCTGCTTCACTTACCCTCTCCCTTTGCGCTGGGCCAGTTGGCGGTTGACGTTACCTGTTACTTCTCACTCTTTGTTGTTCCTCCCTGCTTTTTTTTTTTTTTTTTTTTTTTTTAAGTAGTCTCCCTTGAAGACTCGCCCTACCTGCTTCGGCCTC
The DNA here is from genome assembly GCA_004027205.1 of Ctenodactylus gundi. NCBI lineage: Eukaryota > Metazoa > Chordata > Mammalia > Rodentia > Ctenodactylidae > Ctenodactylus > Ctenodactylus gundi. Next base: position 143,932 of record PVKB01004065.1, read on the forward strand.
CTGAGCGCCGGGATTACAGGCATACACCGCCACGCTGCGCTGCTCCCCTGTGCCTCTACCCAAGCTGTCTTCTCTGCCTAGAATGCCCTTCCCTCACCTGTTTTTGGTAGAATGAGTTACTGCTCGTCCTTTCTTTGGCCCAGACTTCTGGCTTGTGGAAACCCTTTCCACTCCCACCCAATAGACCTGTGTACTTAACGGCGTTAGGCATCGATGGTTTCTGGAAGTGCGATTTGGTGTTTTTCCATCTTCACATTCCTAGTTCTCTTCTCAGAGAATGATCATTCTTGTATTTGAATAAGTGTGGAGGAAAAGGACGGTTTTCAGGGTTCCACAGTCCCATTTTCACGTTGGACAGGGAGCCTAGGCTGTAGGTCTGGTCCACATAATTTCCAGTCGCCATGGTTCCCTGGGGTCTGGAGGTTCAGGAGCCCCAGAACCTTACATGAGTGTCTTGTAGGGAGGTTGGAGGGGTGGGTTGGAGGATGCCACAGCTGGGCCGGGTGTACAGCCAGTGAGTATGGGAAGAGCGGTGCCCATGAGGCGCCCCGCTGCCCCGAGTGGTCTCTCTACCCAGCCTGACAGGTCCGGTTAACCCACCACAGCAAGAACCACACTCTACAGTATCTCCGGGTACTTGAACCCGGCCCAGCTGCATTACTGTGATCTGATCTGCTTGTAGCAAGGTCAGAGAAATCAGCCGGACCTTTGCACAACTCTCCTTAAAGTGTAGACCTCTTCTGCGGGGAAGAGGCAAGCAAACCCATGTGTTGCCAGCTGGACCAACCTCTGCATCCTGATTGTTCTGCCTCTGATGAGAGCAGGAAAGAAAGGCTCAGACACGGGGTTGAGGGGAATGTGCCAGAGAAGAGGTTTCTTGTGCCAGGCTGCCTGTAGATTGGATCTAAGATAAAATAACAGGCTTCCAGTTTCCAGTTACTTGTAGCACACACACAACGCACACATGTACACACTCAGAGGCACACACATGCACTGTGACTAAGAATGAACCCAAAAGGTTTCTTTTTTAACCCAAAAGCTGAGGAAGTGTGTGTGTCTCCCTCCTTCCCCCATCTTGGCTGAGAGCCCGTGGATAGGGTACATGGAAATGATCTCAAAGGTGCAGGACTTAGGGAAACATGGGTCTCATGTCCATATTCTGGCCTAGGAGTCTCTGCCTTGCTTCCCACCTAGCCTGCAGGCCTGCGGCTTTCTGCCATCTAGGATTGTGGGTAATGTAGTCCGTAGAGAGCAGGCTTTCCTTGATGCCTTCCGGCACTTTTCCCGCTGCTTTCCGCCCTCTGCTGACAACCGCGCCTTGCTGCTGCGGGCTGAGGGCAGTTCAGGGTGGGGGAGTTATGCTTGCTCGTAGAGCTAGGAGATCCTGGTCTGGAAACCAGCTAGCTACTTATAAATGAGCCTAGAGTAGGGGGAAGGCCTGCAAGGAGGTGGGAAACTCCCCTAGGCTGCTCCAGATTTTGCAGGAAGCACAGGCTTCTGCTTGGGTAGGCCTTCTGTTCTTTTCTGGGTGAGGTGCCACTGGGGCTATGAAAGCCCTGTGAGGTAATAGGAGTCTGCGCTGCTCTGTGCTTTATGAGAGTGGACAGATAATCCAGTGGACCTCCTCTGACTCAGCTTTTGGTCCTCTGAAACTTTTTTTTTTTTTTTTTGATTTAAGATAGGGTCTTGACATGTTGCCCAAGGTGGCTTGAATTACCAATCCTACTGCTTTGGCCTCCTGTGTGCTGAGACTACAGATATGCACCACCATTCCAACAAGTGGGCTTCCTGGAAGGAGAAAGAAAAAAAACATATGACCCCAAATGACAGTCACTTGGTATTTCCATGTATTTTTTTCTTAATGTTTTTCTATGCTTGTTTATCACCCAAATTATATATTCTCTACAGAATAAAGAGAAGGAAATGAAACCTTCTAGTGATAATGGCATCAATCCCTCCCTACCTGAACTGGCTTGGATGGGTGCCACTTTTGTCTCCACCCCACAAAACCGCCCAGGACCTTGTGTTTTCCCTTGCATGGGTTTGCCACCAAATCAGGCACTCCAGATTGATATGATCTTTTCTGCTTTGACCACTGCAGACCCGTTGTCTAGCATAATGAACAACTGTTGAATGAATGAATATGAATTAGTAATAGCTCGTACTTTTTGTGGAAAGCGTGATAAATATTTTATTATCACATTTAATCTGTATTCTTCCAGTTGGGAATCTCTTCACACTGAGCTATAACCCCAGCCCTGTTTAGTTTTGAGAAGGAGTTTTGCTCAGTTGCCCAGGTTGAGCTCAGACTCGATATCCTCCTGTTCAGCCTACAGAAGTGCTGGAAAAACAGGCCCTGTACTCCGTTTCTCACCCAGATTTTAAAAGATAGAGCTCTGGTAGGACCTAGTGTCTGGCTTTAGAGTCATGCTGAATAATAGCAGGATGCTGCCTCCATTTAGGACTGCCAGATGAGTGAGGGCCAGTCATGGTGGAACCCACTAGAGCCTCTTTGTGCCTTACACACTTTTTTTTTTTTAGTCAAGGTCTGACTCTACAGTCTAGCAGTCTAGGTGGGTCCTAAACTTACTGTCTAGCCCAGTGTGCCCTTGAATTCACAGCAGTCCTGCCTCAGCCTCCCAAGTGCTGGGGTTACAGTTGTGTGCCACCACACCTGGCTTAACATCTTGTTCATCTGTTTCCTGTCCCCCCCACCCCTGGGAATTGAACCCAGGGCCTTTGCACTGATCTATACTCCTAGCTTTTTATTTTGAAACAAGGTCTCACTAAGTTGCCTAGATTGGGTTCAAACTCTTTTTTGTTTTTGAGACAGGATCTCAATCTGCAGCCCAGGCTGGCCCTGAACTCACCTTGTAACCCAGGCTGATCTTAGGACTCTTGGCAATCCTCCTTCCTCAGCCTCCCAAGTGCTGGGATTACAGTCATTCACTACCACGCCCAGCTCTATGGGCTCAAACTTATACATCTTTTTTTTTTTTTTTTTTTTGAGACAGGGTCTCGCTCTGTAGTCCAGGCTGGTCCTGAACTCATGGTGGAGCCCAGGCTGGCCTTGGATTCATGGCAGTACTCCTGCCTCAGCCTCCCAAGTGCTGTGATTATAGGTGTGCACCACCACGACCGGTGTATGTGGTGCTGGGGAATAGAACTTGGGTGCTCAGCACTTGACTAGGGAAGCACAGTTTTAACTGTTGAGCCATTCCTCTAGTCCCTCAGACTTATAATTCTTCTGCCACCTGCCAGAATGCTGAGGTTGCAGTCCTGAGCCACAGAGTCATGCTTTCCACACATCTCTTGCAGGTAGTTCCCCTGCCTGGCTCCATGAAGATAATACAGACAGCTAGGAAAGCTGCAGGGGAGGTCCTCACTGAGAAACACCTGCTTTCCTCTGCCAGTATTTGGGGGAGGATCCTGAGGCAGCATCTGTGGGGTCTGGAGCTGGCAGAGGAGTTAGAGGGCTGAGCAACAATGTTCGGGGGCTCCTCAGATGTTACCAGCCACCTCCTGTCTCTGAGTCCAGTAGGATTTTTTCAGTCTTCATCTTCCTGGACTGATTCTTAGTAAGCATTTGATTGTATGTGGTGATCTCTTTAGGAAATCTTTTTTCACTACTCCATGGTTTTTTTTTTTTTTGGGTGGGGGGATGGAACCGAGGACCTTTCATATTCTAGGTAAGCACTTAACCATGGAACATTCCTAGTGCTTCCATGTCTTCATGGCCAAATCTTAAGTTCTCCACCTCTCCTGCTGCTCTTTGAGCCTCCTTTACTGGGTTGTTAAGTAGCTCTAGAACCTTCAGCTCCAGCCCCAAGCCCATCCCTCAACAACATGATGCCCAGAAGGATCTCTTTGAAAAACAAATCTGAGGGCTGGAGGAATGGCACAGAGGTTAAAGTGCTTGCCTAGTAAGCACAAGGCCCTGATTTGATTTCCTAGCACCAGTAAGCTGGATGTGGTGGTGTACATCTGCAATCCCAGCGCTTGGGAGGCTGAGGCAGGAAGATTACTGTGAGTTTGAGGCCAGCCTGGGCTACATAGTGGGTTTAGGACCCAGCCTGAGCTACAGAATGAGACCTTGCCTCAAAAAAGAAAAGGAAAGAAAAGCAAATCTAGATCTGTCATCCGCTTACCTTACCTTTTTTTTTTTTTTTTTGAGATAGGGTCTTACTTTGCAGTTGAAGCTGGTCCTGAACTCACTATGTGGCCCACACTGGCCAGAACACATGGCAGTCCTCTTGCCCGAAAACCTCTCGAGTACTGGGATTACAGGCATGTGCCGCCATGCCTGGTATATGCGGTGCTGGGAAATCAAAAACTCAGGGCCTGTGTGCTTGCAAAGCAAGTGACCTAACCACTGTGCTATTCCTCCAGTCCTCTCCTTACTTAAATTTATTATTATTTTTTTTTTTCTGAGACAAGGTCTTACTCTGTAGTCTAGGCTGGTACTGAACTTACTATGTAGCTCAGGCTGGCCTCCAATTAAAGGCAATCTTCCTGCCTCAGACTCCCAAGTGCTAAGATTACAGTGTGTGCTACCACGCCTGGCTTTTATTTTTTATTTACTTATTATTATTATTATTATTATTATTATTATTATATTATTTGTGACAGGGTCTCACTTTGTAGCTTGTTTGTGTAGCCTAGGCTGGTCTTAAACTCATACCAGTCCTCCTGCCTCAGCCTCAAGAGTCTCAGATTATAGGCATGTGCCCTGAGCTATACCTCAGTCCTTTTTTTGTAATGAGACAGAGTCTCACTAAGTTGCATAGGCTAGCCTCAAACATTGTAGTCCTCCTACTTCAGCCTCCAAGTAGCTCCAAGTAGCTCCAAGTAGCTGGGACTACAGCATGTACTACATGCCTGGCTGCAGGGATCTTCCTCTTCTCTGCCAGGTTACAGTCTTTTATGGCAGACACTCTGTGTGTCCTGGCCTCAGATATTCTTCTTTTCTTTTTTCCTCTTTTGAGACAGGGCCTTTCTCTCTAACTCATGCTGACCCTGAACTTGCTGTGCAGCCCAGTCTGTCCCAGAACACACTGGGTAAGGACTCAGTCTCTTTGGCTCATGACCGTGTTTCTAGGGCTAGCACACTGCCAGGCTGTTATATTAGAGTAGGCACTTTTCATAACAAATGAAATAACTCAGTTTGTTTATTTATTTTTGAATTGTGCTCTTGCCATGTAGTGCATGGTTGATTTTGACTTGTTATGTAGCCCAGGTTGGCTTTGGACTCAAAATCCTCCTGCTTCAGCCTCCTGTGTGTGCTGAGATGATAAGTGTATATCTCCTTGCCTACAACTATTTTGAATCTGAATAAACTGAAAGAAAATAACTAACATGCTCAAGACCACAGAGCTAGTAAGTGGGAAATTTCAAGTCTTAACTTAGCCGGCTTCAGTGTCCCTGTTGTTAACCTCTTGTACTGCATCGTTTTCTTCATCCCTTCTGGACTTTTTGAAAGTGAACAGTGAGAGAAGAAGAAAGGAGTCAGGGAGACAACAGGGGGCTGTTCCTCCCTCTAATCATGGATGCGAAGTTGGAGAAGGAACACACTTGGAGGAGAAAGATACTTGAATGGCTAATAAGTATATGAAAAGATGCACAGTATCATTAGTCATTAGGAAAATGCTAATCAGAGCCAGGAAGACACCAGAAATGAACAATCTGTAAAAGAAATTAAGAAAACAATTCTACTTTAACACTGTCCAAATGAATAAAATTTACATTGGAATAAATGTAACCAAGGACATAAAACATTTATGTACTGAAAACTGTAAGACATTACTGAAAGAAATTAAAGAAGATCTAAATAAATGGAAAGATCATCTTTGACAGAAGACTTAATATTGTTGAGGTAGCAATACTGCCTATACAATCTACAGATTGATCACAGTTTCTTTCAAAATTCTAGTGGCTTTTTTTTTTTGCATAAATGGAAAACCTGTTCCTCAGATTCACCTGGAATTATTGTATGAGAAGTTCTAAATAGCCAAAACAATACTGGAAAAGAGCATATCTAGGGAACTCATTTTTAAAAAACCAATTCTGAGAATCAAACACAGGGACTGCTTGCGCATGCTGGATAGTTGCTCTATCACTGAGCTATGTCCCCTTAGCCTTTACATTCTCTCTCTCTCTCTCTCTCCCTCTTTTCTCTTTTTGCTACCGGAGATTTAACCCAGAGCCTTTACTGAGGTAATCTCCACTCTCCCTTATTTATTTAGAGATAAGATCACACTAAGTTGCCCAGACTGGACTCAAACTTGCAATCCTTCTGCTTCAGCCTCCCAGACTGTTAGGATTACAGGCATGCACTGATATGTTTCCTTTTTTTTTTTTTTTTTTTGAGATAGGGTTTCTCTAAGTCACAAGTTACCCAAAATGATCTAGAACTTGTGATCCTGCCTCAGCCTCCCACAGTGTTTGGATTACAGACAGTTGCTACCGTGCCTCACTCTTTTCTTTTCTTTTCTTTCGTTCTTTCTTTCTTTCTTTCTTTCTTTCTTTCTTTCTTTGAGGGAGGGTCTTGCTCTGGAGGCTGGTCCTGAACATACTAGGTAGCCCAGGCTGGCCTCAAACTCAGAGCAGAGACTCTTGCCTCAGTTTCCCAAGTACTGGGATTATAGACATGTGCCATTATGCCTACTGTATGTGAGGTGTTGAACTTGGGGCCTTGGGCTTGCTAGGCAGGCATTCTAACCGCCATGCTATTCATCTAACCCCATTTTGATTTTAAAATTTACTACAAAGCTGCATAAATCAAAAAAGTAGTTTGTCATAAGGTTGGATTTATAGACTGATGGATAGAATTCAGAGTCCAAAATAACCCCCTCTGCCTATGGCCAATTGGTGTTTCTTCATGGTGCCAGGACCGTTTAATGGAGAAATGAGAGGCTGATGAACAAATGGTACTGGGACGACTGGATGTTGACATACAACAGTACAGCATCAGCTCCAATTCATAATGCAAATTAAAATGGACTGAAGACCTACAGGTAGGAGTTAAAAGTATAAAGCTTTTAGGAAAAAAACTGTTATGATAGTATTTTTGACCTTGAATTTTGGCAATATGTTTTTAGGTATGGCAAAAAGTAAAATGGATTTTATCACAGCTAAAAAGTTTTGGGCCATTTCTGGTAATGCAGACCTATGATCCCAGCAGGCTGATGCAGGAGGACTACAAGTTAAGCCTGCCTGGGCAACCTAGTGACTTAGTGAGTCTCAAAATCATTCCCATTTTACTGTATGTGCTGCTGAAGTGAGCACAGAGTCTCAAAATCAAAGATAAAAAAGTGATTGGGGCTGGGGGACACTGCTGGGAAAGTGGCTAAGTGGTTAGGGGAGCTGGGAGTTTAGCTCAGTGGTTGAAGCACTTGCCTAGCAAGCATGAGGCCCTGGGTTTGATTCCCCAGTACCATATAAACTGTGTGTGATGGTGAACACTTGTAATCCCAGCACTTAGGAGGCTCAGGCACTGTATTGGTTCTGCTAATTTGCTGCCTGGGCTTGACACATCATTTACTATGTTGTTGTGTGTGTTTCAGCTTTCTCTTTTCTCTAGTGAGGGGATCAGGATGAGGTCTAAAGCCCTTTCAATTACTAATATGATTTCCTAAGAAATTTAAGTATAGGGGCTGGAGGAATAGCTTAGCAATTAAAGTGCTTGACTAGCAAACTCAAGCCCCTGAGTTCTGTTCCCCAGAACCACATAAACAGGGTGTGGTGATGCATGCCTGTAATCTCAGCACTGAGGAGGCTGAGGCAGGAGGATTGCTGTGAGTTCAAGGCCAGGCTGGGCTCCATAGTGAGTATAGTACCAGTCTGGACTACATATTTAAGACTCTGTCTCAAAAGAAAAGAAAAAGAAAAAAGAAAAAAGAGGGCCAGGAAATGTCTGTCATTGTGAAGGCCCTGGGTTCATTCCCTAGTGCTGCAACAAACCAAACCAAAACAAAGTATTAGGTACTAACTAGAGAGAAGAGGTATGAGTGAGGCTGTGGAAAAAGTACTGTTGCCTTTTCTGAGGATGGTTTCAGGGATCCCCAGTATACTTGGCCTTCTTCACATGACCTCAGGGTCATCCACTTGCTGTGGGTCAGGGCACCGATGAGCACTTGTGCTTCATACCTCCACCTCTTATCTAGCTCTGGACCAACCACACCCTGCTTCTGTCAGTGGGGCATGTGACGGCAACTTCTCTCCTGCTCTGGTTCTGCTTTCTTCTCGTCTCAGCCCCAGCTTCCAGGTCTCAGTCTCCAGGCCCACCGGTTGACTCAGAGTAGGAATTTCCCCTGAATTCCAAATCCTGTAGAATATTCTTCTAAATACTGATCTTTGAGTCAAACCCAAATTCAATACCATACTTCTGTAGAGAATCAACCCAAAATTTTGTGAGCCTGTTAGAAACCAAACCTTTTTTTTTTTTTTTTCTTTTTTGAGACAGGATCTCTTTTGTAGTCAGGCTGGTCCTGACTCACTGTGTAGCACAGGCTGGCCTTGGATTTAAGGCAATCCTCCTGCCTCAGCCTCCTGAGTGCTGGGATTACAGGCATGCACCACCATGCTCAGCTTTATGTGCTCCTGGGAAATCAAACTGAGGGCAAGCACTTTAACCACTGTGCCATTCCTCCAGCCCCCTTGACCCTAAATCTTAAATAACATAGAAAGGGATGTAGCTCCATGGTAGAGCACTTGCTTAGCATACACAAGACCCCAAGTTTGTTCCTAGAACTACAAGATATTAAATTAGCCTTGTGCAGTGGCACCAATTTTTTTTTTTTTTTGGATGGGGTCTTGCTCTGTAGTCCAGGCTGGTTTAGAGCTCACTATGTAGCCCAGATTGGCCTCGAATTCATAGCAACCTTCCTGCCTCAGCCTTCTCAGTGCTAGAATTACAGGCCACTATGGATGGCTTATGTAGTGTTGGAAAACTGAATTTGGGTACCTAGTGGGCAAGTGCTTTAACCACTGGGCTATTCCTCCAGCTCATTGTGTTTTGTTCTTTTTGTTTTTTTTTTTTTTTTTGGTACAGGATCAGGCCAGCCCTGAACTCACTATTGTAACCCAGACAGGCCTTGAACTCATACTATTCTCCTGCCTCAGCCTACCAAGTGCTGGGATTATAGGCATGTACCACCATGCCCAGTTTATGTGTTGCTGGAGATTTAAGACTTGTGCTTGCTGGGTAAGCGCTGTGACCATTGGGCTATCCCCCAGGCCCGGTGGTGCACATTTGTAATCCTAGCTGCTCAGGAGTGTGAGGCAGAAGGATCTCAAGTTTAAGGCCAGCAAGGGAAATTTACCAAGACCTTGTCTCAAAAAATTAGAAAAGGCTAAAGATGTAACTGTGACAGAATGTCCCTGGATGTGATGCCCAGCCTCATACACACACAAGCAAAGCGGAGGCATATACTCTAGTATCTAAAAAATGCCCTTTGTGTTCATCCTTCTGTGAAATGTCAGATAAATTAATAAGGTGTAGGAATTCCAGGGAGTCCATGGAGCGCCTTCTGTTCGACCTCAGCTGAGACTGGCTGAGCTGGACTGACATCAGTGTGTGAATGCTAAGAGTGCCTTGCAGATGCCGCCTAGGCTGCCGGCTGTCTGAAGGCATACCTGTGGCTCACATGTCCACCTCTTGTCACCTATTCCAGCAACTGTTCCCTTTTATTGTTGGTGGTACTGGGGATTGGAACTAGGGCTTCTCACTAAGATCCATCTCCAACTCATTTTTAAATTTTGATTTTGAGACAGAGTTTTGCTAAATTGCCCAGGCAGAGCTTGAATTTGGAGCCCTCCTGCCTCAGCCTCCAAGAGCTCCGGGTAGTAGGCCCGCACCATTAGGCCCAGCTGTCTCCACTTCTTGAGTGAGGAATAATCTGCATGTGCATTGTCTTTGAAACTGAATAGGTCTGACTTTTAGTTCCAGATTTTGCCACCTTGTAGCTTGTAAAACGTGGACAGGGAGATAAAAACAGTATCTACCCCAATAAGTTCTTCCAAGAATTACATAACTGTTCAAGAAATGTCAGGAACTATAGTTATTTTACAGATGGATAACTCAAAACCCAGATTGCAAAGTGCTAAGAAAACTGAGCAGAGTTGGAATGAGACTCCTAAGCTCTCCTCTCTGTTCACTCATCCCTACTTTCTTTTGTAGACTTCCCTCTCCATTTTTTAAAAAAATTTATGAGCAGTGCGAGCTGTCCAAGGTTCCTGTTAGGTTTGTCAGAAATTTGCCTTCCTAGCATACCATGATGGTGCATGCCTGTAATTCCAGCTATTCAGAAAACTGAGGCAGGAGGTTCTCAGGTTTAAGGCATAGTGAGGGTGTCAGAAGGAGAAAAAAAAATGCTGGTGATGTAGCTCAGTGTAGAGTGCTTAGGTTGATGCCTACTACCAGGAAAACAAACAAACATGCAAGTCCCAGTGGTGCAGGCCCGTAAACCTCAGGGAGGCCAAGGCAGGAGGATGGCAAATTGGAGACCAGCCTGGGCAATTTAGCAACTTAGTGAGACCCTGTTTCAAAATCAAACATTAAAATTGGCTGGGGATATAGTTTAGTTTAAAGGCCTGGGCTTTATCCCTAGTACCACAATTAAACCAAACCCAAAAAAGGTATATCCTTCAGTTGAAGAGAATGTCTTCTACAGCTATAATAGTGTCCTTGTAGTCTACCACCACCTTGTGGTCACTAGCACAAACTCACCCACAAACTCGTAGCAAAGAAGCCATCATTCTAGCAGCTCCCATATGAGCCCTGCCTAAGTGTGACAGGCACGGGAATATGCACTTCATATACCTTTCTCTATTTAATCTTTAAAAGAAGGGATTATCACAGGTAAGAAAACATATGCTCAGGATATGGGCAAATATTACCAGTCTTCCAGGTGAAGCCAGGGTTTGTATTCCTGTCAGATGTGAATGAAGCTCCTGCCCCCTACCTTGCTAAACTGATAGCTTCGTATCTGGAAATAGGCTCAGATTTAGGGCTTGCCTTATACTAAAAGGAAAACAGGACATACCTTAGAAAGACTTACCTGGAGTTGTAAGCCCAGCTAATGGCAGAGCCAGACCCTACCAATGGCTCTACCTGCAGCAGTTCACCAGACAGGGTTTAGACTTACAGAGAACCCTGGAGGTGAGCTGTTTGCACACGTACCTCCAGTTTGCGTTCAGCCCCACTGTTGACGTGTGGCACTCAGACTGCACAAGTAACTGTGTCTTGCCTCACTCACTGGCGCTAGTGTGATGCCTCCATGCCTCTTGGCTGGTCAGTTCCTGTATCCCTTGAGGCGGAGTCCAGTCAGGGTGGGACTTGGCAGAAGGGAGTCTTAGCTGGAGCTCACTCAAGTTGGCTACAAGGGAGAAGCTGGCATGAGGCTTAAATTCTACGTTGGCACTCAGCCCTGAATCTGCTGGGCCTGTCTGGAAGCATCCTGGCATGGGAACCACGGCCAGAGAACAAAAGATGGCAAGCACTGCACGCCCAGACAGGCAAACGCTGCACCTACACATCCGGCACTCCTGCGCTACCTTTCAACAATCAAACTTCAGGAAAATCACCCAGGGATGCGCTAGGAGGGAAACTTTTACCTCTACCTGTACAGGCATGCTTACCCCTCCAGAGGGTGACTGGGTTTCATCAAGGGATCTTCTGGGTCAGAAGAGAAAATAGGTGAAAATATGCTCAAAAAGCAAAGTGACAGAGCTCCCATCACTGGCCAGTTTAACTGCCCCCTGCTTCCAAATCTGGAGAAACTAAATCACATACCACCTTGTTTCCTGAAGTAGGCTTCCTGAAGTACCAAACAAAAGTGGCTTCGAGTGTCTTGACTTTTCAAGAAAACCATCTCCTGCTCTTAATCTGATTTAGGAGTCCTGCTCTACCAGGCTGGCCTGATTTACTCTTGGATGGCACTGTTACTTTCCTACCCAGAGCCGATTATGCAAGATGGGTGAGGGAGAGGCCCAGGCCTAGTTTATATTCTTCCATCTGGACCATTCTATTATAGGACTCAAAGGCAAGCAGATGCAGAGAGGATCAACTTTGGAATTAAGTCAATTCCAAAGGGATGCTATTTTTGCTTTATGAAACTTAAGCTGATAGAGGGGCTGAAGGAATAGCACAACGGTCTCAGGAGGCTGAGACAGGAAGACTGCTGAGTTGGAGACTAGCCTGGACTGGAGAGGGCCTATCTTCAAAAGACAAAGAAAAAAAAAAAAACACAATTGTGCTAGCTAGCTAAAACCTATTTGATATTTCACTGTTCAGAAATACTTGCTTGAGTTGTGTTCTGTATCCTTGGCTGGCCTCAAACTCATGGCAATCCTCTGGCCTCAGCCTCTTAAAGTGCTGGGTTTACAAGAGTGTACCACCATGCCCAGATCAAAAATGTTTTTGCCTAAAATGGTGGTGTGCGGGATTGAACATGCTCTGCAAGGTGCTACCAGTGACCTCCACCCCAGCCTTCAGATGGGACATAGCTACCTCTGGCTTTGTTGTTGAGACAGGGTTTCAGTCTCTGTACTCTAGGCTGGTCCCAACCTCATTATGTGGCCAAGGCTGGTCTTGAACTCAGGGCAATCTTCCTGCTTCAGCCTTCCAAATGCTGGGATTACAGATGTGAGCCATCTTGCAGTTTATGTGGTACTGGGGAGATCAAACCGGGGCCTTGTGCTTGTGCAAGCACTTGAACTAGAGCTGTGGCCCCTTCCTGCCCCTAACGCTGGAATGTTGAGCTTTGGGATAACATACTTTGAGTTTTTAAAAGGCCAGGTTCTCCCCCATGGCACAGGACTGTAAATTCTACCATGCTGGAAGGCCAAAGCAAGAAAATCCCAAATTTGAGGTCAGCTTTGGCAGTTTGTTGGGACCTCATCTCAATAAAAAGGGGCTAAGGATCTAGCTCAAGTGTGAAGGCCCTGTGCTCAATCCCTCCTAGTCCCCCTGCCCCATAATGTTTCTGTCACACCGGTTGAATGGGGCAAGTCAGTCTGACCTAGCAACATGACCCTTTAATATAACCTTGGACATCCTCTGCATCTTAGACAGACTGCTGTGTAGTCCAGGCTGGTCTTGAACTCACCATGGAGCCTAGGCTGATCTCAAATTCATGGCCTTCTTCTGACTCAGCTTCCTAAATGCTGGGATTACAGGCATGCCCAGTTTATGTGGTGCTAGGGAACTGAACCCAGGGCCTTGGGCTTGCTAGCTATTTAACTGCTGAGCTATTCCTTCAGCCCTGCATATACTCCTACATAGGCAAATATGAAAACAATTCACATGTACTGCCACAGTGACTAGCCATGACTGAACTGACTTTACCACAGTACAGACCTCTCTAGGAACAGTCCTAAAAAATCTCAAGCACACAAAGTATATTCTTAAATATGGTTTAATACTCTTCTCCATTTCTGTACATCACAACACCAAGATTTCGCTGCTTAGGATCTTTCTGCAGAGACTATTATAAAGAATGCAAAGGCTACGATTTCACCCCCTCTTATTTATGTGTCTGTATGTGTAAGTGTAATACATATCAGTATATATTGATACACACATCAATATATAATGCAGTATATATCACCGAAGAGAACACATTGATTAAAGAAATACAAAAATTTGGCATCATTTCCAAACTTAAATAGTAAAAATAAAAACTACAAAAGGAGCTGCATACCCTAAATGTATCATGTGTAACAACAAGCATATTCAAAAATGTAAATTTACATCCAGTTGCTCTGGTCTTGTCATATCACATTAGACCCATTTACAATGGCAAAACCCTAAGGTACTGCTGTGAAGAGGCTATGTTTACTGGCTCTTGGGCACTCCGCAAACAAACAGCAGAGCCCAAAGCCAAAGCCCATTTCGGTGAAACCTCCCACATGGGTGAACACCAAAAGTATCAACTGTTCTCTCTGGGGGTTGAGACATCAGGTTACACATTGACAGACAGTTAATTTGGACCTCAGAGTACAGTGTAAGAACCAGAAGCTTTACATTTAAGACATACTCCCTTCATTCAAGTGAAACAGGATTATTGGAACGATAGGCAGGTCTGTAACCTGGGAACAAGGAGCTGGTTCAGACCAATAAAGCTACAAGTGACTGAGTCAAGTCAGTGAAGAACAGCAGTCAGGCACTAAAGTGTTAAAAGTACCCAATTTGAAAACCAAATGCACCCCACTACCCTAGTCAGTGCAGGGTGATACCAATTGACTTTTAAAACCTTTGGTCCTTCAAAGTCCATTCGGTATACTTCTTTCCATCGCTACCACTGGGCACGTCCTGTATATACTTTGCTCACCATCACCACTTCAAGCACACCATGACCTTGCACTTCCGCTGGGTTCAAGTCCAACTTAGAGCCTAGCCATGAAGCATAAGCTTCAGGTTTCCAGGCTGACTTTTGGATCCAAAATGGTCTTAATCCATGGTGCCAGAAGCTGTGTCCCATCCCTTCCCACCCCTGTCCTTCCCACCCTCCCATAATTTCTCATCTGAGACGTGCTTGTTAAGTCCCACATTTGAAACAGATGCTGCAACCCCACCGGGGGTTTATAATTACATGCACAGTCATACATGTCTGTCGCTCGTGAAAAATCTTGCAGTTCATTTTAAAAAATCAAAACATTCACATAATCTCATGCCACCCAACACAAGGAAACACGACCACCTCCCTTCTACGAAGGATACACCCAAACAAAATAAATCTTTAAATTTCTTTGCTTCCACTTAAATTGCATGTTTTATTTCTTCCAATCCCAGCAATAGCACAGAAGCCCCACATCAGATCCATCCCAAACCGGCTTTTAGTAGGCTGAGATTATGGGGACCCTTGTCAAAGCAGGCGATACAAAGGGCTCCCAAACGCAGGGCACAAATGCGTCTGCCAAACAGATGGAAGTAAACAGTGCACTGGCCCCAATGCTTCATAAGTCAGTTTGATATTGCAATGCAATGTGCATCCTTGAAACTGACAGTCTGGGGAAGGGGTGTGAGGGAGTGAAGTTGAAAATTGCTTCCTATTATCTCACCCTTTCAACATTTAACAGAGACCAGGAGAGAAATGGTTCCAACATTTCACCGCATATATTTCTTCTTATGCAGTCTAAGCTGAGAATGCCATGTAAATGGGTCACTGCGAAATGCAGCACTTTAATTTTTCTCCAATCAAAATCAGAAACAAACCAGTATGATCTCACTTCTATTAACTTTTGAAGGTTTACAGCAGTTAAAGTATTTTTGCTTCTATGTATGAAGGTTAAAAAAATCATTTTTTTCATAAAATACAAGAGCAACCAATTTCACCATCGAGTAAAAGTAAAAACCAGGATTCTTTTTTAAATTAGTCCAAAGTGGCATTTAGGAACTTAGTTGTAGGCTGCTGTGCTGACATCATGACAAACCAAAGTGTAGGGCTGGGTCTGGTTTTGTTTCGGTTTTCTTTTCAGTATCCAATGCTCATGGATTAAGTTCTGGAAATGTTCCAATTGTAAGGCAGGGATCTGTTTGGATTCCACCACGGGTATGCTCCTTGGGTTGGATGCTGGAGGGTGAGGCACGTTTTGCCGGACCCATGTCGACTACCTAGTAGTCATCAAGGTCAAAAAATTCATCATCTCCTCCTTGGTATTCCATTCCCTGGAAATCTACTCGGTACCGCAAGATACCTGTAGGAACAAAACCAAAGGGTTAATACCAGTGGTCATGGGAAGGAATGGGGAGGGGTTTCTCTTGGAAAACTATGCAAAGCCAAGAGGTAATGATTAAAGCTTAGTCCAAATAATGAATGCGTGGCTACCCGCTGCTCCAACCACCTGCCTCAAGTAAATGCACAGCACATCTCACTTATTTCAAGATAGTCAGGAGAAACCCTGGCCTGAGACCCTGATTTT
Source organism: Ctenodactylus gundi (assembly GCA_004027205.1). Taxonomy (NCBI): domain Eukaryota; kingdom Metazoa; phylum Chordata; class Mammalia; order Rodentia; family Ctenodactylidae; genus Ctenodactylus; species Ctenodactylus gundi. The sequence goes on from PVKB01004065.1 coordinate 159,853, forward strand.
AAATTCTGTTTGTTGATATGCTACTTACCTCCAATTCCACCAAATCCTTTAACAAATTGAGATCCTTCTTGTGACTTATCTGTGACAATTTCCAATGTAGCGCCAAATTTTTTATAGTTGTTAGCAAACCATTCCAAGAGGGGCATGCTTTCAATCAGCTCATGTTCCTGTCCTGTCTATAGGAGACCATGAGATACAAAAACAAAGAGACGAGAATTCATGGCTTAGCTCGCTCTCAAAGTCCTACCACCCACCAGTACTCTCATTTTCCCACTATGTGTATGTATAAATAAGTGCACAAGGAAGTGAATTCTGGTTTCTGGTAAAAGACCTGAAACAGCAGAGAAATTCTAATTATTTCAACACTCCTTAGCCTCTGACCTTAGTAGTGAAATGTCAACACATATTCAGTGGCTTTTTTTTTTTTTTTTTTTTTTTGCTTTTCAAATTTGTGATTCATACTGTTTACTCCAGAAGTCAGGCTGTTTTAGTGTGTCTATGTAACATTCAATAGCCCAGAAAAAAAATACTTTGAAAGCAGCCATATAAAGACAGAAATACTTGAACTCAGGATTTTTTTTTTTTTTAAAGACATGGTGTAGCTCTGCAGTCCAGGCTGGCCTCAAATACATGGCAATAATGCCTTAGACTCCTCAGTGCTGGGATTACAGGTGTGCCACTATGCCCATCTTATATGGTGCTGGGGTATAGAACCCAGGGCCTTGCAAGCACTCTAACTGCTGAGATATGCCCCCTGCCCTCTTAACTCAGAATCTGAGGAAGCTACCATTTAAAGCCATCTTGTATGGGAAGGTGACATTTTAAAATGGTGATGCACAGCCACGGCAGTTGGTACAGGCTTGAAATCCCAGCCCTCTAATTCCCAGTTCAAGCCTAGCACAGACGACTTTAAAACTCTATCTCAAAATCAAAAATAAAAGGGTTGGGAATATAGCTCAGTGTAAAGGGTTCAATCCCTAGTATGAAAACAAAACAAAAGTGATGCATTTACACCAAACTTAGAGAAGCCACCACAATGGAAGAATTGAAAGTAAGTGAAGAATGACGCACATAGTCGGGCATGGTGGTATACCATGGCGGAAGGACTGCAAATGTAAGCCCACTTAAGCAACTTGATGAGACCCTGTCTCAAAACTTAAAAATAAAAAGGGGACTGGGTGTCACTCAATGGTTAAAACAGTTTCTTAGTATGCACAAGGCCCTCAGTTCAATTCTTTAGCATCACATAGTGGAGGAATAGCACAGCAGTTCAAGCACTTGCCTAGCAAGCACACGGCCGCGAGTTCAACTCCCAGTACCATACAGACTGGGCATGGTGGCGTATGCCTGTAATCCCAGCACATGGGAACTCGGAAGGCTGACAGAGGAGGACTGCCAGGAATCCAGGCTAGCCTGG